>CM042011.1:30556353-30658853 GCA_023525715.1 Cichorium intybus
AGTATTGGTTATGATGAGCACCGTATCAGACTAGTAAGTATTCATATTACGTTGCTGTTGTTGTTATGCATTTTTTTGTATGCTGCTATAATGGATGAAATTTATTGACATATATTGTTTGTTATTAGGTTAAGGAGTTACGAACACAACTTGAAAATGCGAACATGGAAACAACTTTGCTGCGACAAAACCAAGAAAAAATGCAACAACAATTGGCCCAACTAATGACACAAGTTGGTATCCTCACCAGAAATTCAGTTTAGTTTTGTTGTAAACTTTTTGTTAAACATGTTAGGGTGAAGTTCAAAAACCTATTTGTTTTGGTGAAGTATTTGATAGTACCTATCATTTTTGGTGAAACATTGGAGAGTAGCTATCATTTTGGTGAAATATTGTAACTACCCTTTTGGATGAATTTGTATTGACTTGTTTTTATATATGTTTACTGATTGTAGTGGTTGAAATTGCATATTAGATGAATTTGTAGTTGATTTTTATTTATTGTAAAATTGTTGTAAAAAAAAATTCTGGAATATTTTATATTTTACAGAAATTAAAATTTAAAAAACTGCATTTGTTATTCACGAAATTATAAAATGCTAGAAAAAGAAGCTGTTGCAATTCTGTAGGAATTTGGTAGGAAAATTTGGTGCAATTATGTAGGAATTTCGTAGGAAATTTTGGTGCAATTATGTAGGAATTTTGTAGGAAATTTTGGAGCAATTTTGTAGGAATTTCGTAGGAAAATTTGGCTGGTAAAGTTGGTCGGAAATTTGTAGGAAATTTCCTATGAAAGTTTTCGTCGCAAATTTGTCAGCCGTTTCGTAGGAAATCTGTAGGAACTCTGTTTCCAACGGCCCTTTTTTCTACAAACCAATTGTGTCGGAAATTTGTCGGTAAACTCAGTTTCCAACCAATTACCTACGAAATTGCTTGTCGCTAAAACTTAATATTCTAGTAGTGGGCTCAAACCGAACATGCAAGGTAGTTGATCTCAGCCAGTGATGTAATATCAAAATAATTGCAGTGATAAGTGGAAAGTGTAAATTATCAAGAAATAAGCAAATTTCCACAATCTAAACAACTTCTACGTACAAGATTCGAACATGACCTTTTACCACGCCTACAAAAGAAATGTGAAATAATAAGCTTGAAGAACAAATGTGAAATGATTACCAGCAAAAGCGTATTTTTTTTTCTTCATAAATCATAAGTGGTCAACTGAAATAGGTTCTGTCATCACGAGTGTAGGCCAGTGGCCACACATTACCAGCTCCATCTTAAAGGAATTCCACTTCCATAAAGTTTGAAAAACCTATCCAACATAAGTATTAAACAACATCACAGGTAAATGAGCGAATTAATGAATAAAGTAATACTGAAATTCCTTCCAAAGTAAAGCGGCATAAATTCCGTAAGTGATATACCAATAGAATTATCCTAGTATGCATACCCTTCGCTTTACATGTGATCTTTTGCATCTAACATGTTTTAGTTTGAATAATAAAGCTTAAAGAAACCTCTTTTATTTAATGGTGTCCATTTTTTCTAATATTCCAATAACTTTAGCTAGGTCACTACTACAAAAACAGGTTATTTCCGCCGGACCAAATGGTCGGTAATCCGTCGCTAAACTGGACTACCGACGGAAACCCAAATGTCGGAAAAGTGTGTGGGTCAATATCGCCGAAGGGTTACAGACGGATCCTCTAACAATTCTCAAACTGAATGGTGTGTCTGTAATTTACCGACAGAATAGCAACACCCTATGTTAACCGACGGATGCCCCATTCACCAGCTTTGACCAGAATGTCGGCAGAATACCAATGAACCTCGTTGCCGATGGAATACCGATAGAACACATTACTGGCATATTAGTGACAAAACATGTTACCGATGGCCTGGCTTTGACAACATTTGACCAAGATACCAACGGTCAAATTATCGACGGAATATCAACAACCCATTTACCGACAAATTACACTATATTAGTGATAGATTTTCCGTCATTTAATGTTTTTTTAAATAGAAAAAAATAAAAAATCTAGATTTTTTGCCTAAAGTGTAGAAAAAAACGCAATACATTAAACCAATAACAATATTCGTATTAAAACGCAAAACTAATTAAACATTACGAGAAAAATTGTTGAATACATTGACAGTGTCAAATATAAATTACAATTATTCAACTAAGCTTTTCAAATCATAAAACTAAGAATTAGAATCACCAAGTGATTTGTATCGTCTCATAAACACCTCCATTTGTTCTTTAAATTTCTTTTGCCTTTGTTGTATTTGCAAATCCAGTTCTTGTTGCATTTGCAAATCCAATTGAGCTTTTCTTTGTTGGATTTGCATTCTACCTCATTTTGTATGTCAACTTGATTTTGTTTAATAGTTTCTTCCCTGCCTTGCACTTGTTCAAGCAACTACCTAAAAAATGGTAAGACAAACATATATAGTTAGTAAATGTACTTCACATTAATATTGTAATAGCAATGTACTTTAATTTATTATAAGAACATATTATCAATTTAATCCATAATAACAACATACTTTATTTTTTATCTATTATAACAATCAATTTTACAACTTTTACATAATAACAAAATACTTTACATTTACAATCTATAAAAATGACATACTTATTTTTTATCCATATCACCAATGTACCTTACTGCTATTTTTCATTATAGCAACATACGTTACCTTTTTATCAAGTATAGCATTGTACCTTATATTTTACAATTCATAATAGCAGTGTACTTTACCCTTACTATCCATAATAGCAACATAATTTAATTTTCAGCCATAATGGCAATGTATTAAACTATCCATAATAGCAATGTACCAAACTATTCTGATGCCGAGACGATCGGATTGAATGGCCAATTACAACCACAAGAACACAAGAACGAATAATAACTCCCAAAAGGGTTTTCTTTATTCAAAAACATATCTACCCTCAAACATAGAAAAGACGAAATATTTACTGGAGGAGTGGATAAGCCTCTTTCCTTAATCCTAGGAATTCGAATTGATTATGATAGGATCCTAAATCAATTATCTAAATCAATTACAAAAATAAAGATTCTAAAATTAAAATTAATATAGAAAAATGCAATTTTGAGGACCAAAACGATCCCGAATGGCCGAAAAATGTCAGACCTCATAGCTATGCTATGAGTCTTGAAGATCGGCCCGTTTTACATCAACCGTGCGAGTTTCGTCCAATTCGGACACTATCGGATCACTTCGGCAGTTTTGATGATGATGTCATCATACTTTTATTTCTAGTAGTGCTGACATCATCAAACCATGCAAAAAGACTTGTACCCCCTGTATCATATTGATAATAGCAACTTAGTTTAGTTTTCATACATAATAGCAACATACTTTAATTTTCATTCATAACAGCATTTACGTGTACTATATGCAATAGCAACAAACTTAATTTTTCATCCATAATATTAATGTACATTACCTTTATTATCCATAATAGCAACATACTTTTGTTTTTCATATATATATATATATATATATATATATATATATATATATATATATATATATATATATATATATATATATATATATATATATATATATATATAACCAAATGTACCTTACTTTTACTATCCATAATAGCAACATACTTTATGTTATATCAATTATAGTATTGTATTTACAATCCATAATAGCAATGTACTTTACCATTACTATTCATAATAGCACCATACTTTAATTTTAAACCATAATGGCAATGTAATAAACTATCCAAAATAGCAACATGAAAAGTATCCATAATATCAATGTACTTTATCTTTATTATCCATAATAACAACATACTTTATTTTTTCTATAGAAAAGGTAATGCATCTAATGATAAGTATACCTCCTCCTACAACTGTGCATAGTGTAAGAACGATCTAGACCCGAAAGAGTGTGTCCCGACCACCACATCATGGAGATCTGAGTATCTTGTCTCGTAGATAAGATCCTTTATTATCCATTCTTATCTCTACAATTCCACGTGATCCCATAACTCATGATCATACACTATATGTCAAGATGAATCATCTTCATACTTCTTAGTCAAGCATCTGATATAATCATCCTATAATTTACCAAAACAACACCATTGTCATTGTATAAAAAATCAAGACATACGATATATAAAATTGATAAAGATAACTAAGTGTGCTTCCTTAGCCGCCCATAAGCAAAATTGCAAACCCTCACGATGTATTGCAAAATATCTAATTTCAATTCTACAGTAAGATGTGTATGCACATACACATCCAACCATGAGGGGTGCTTGTAACACCCGGTTTCTCATACGAAATACACCCAAAAATTTTCAATAATTATACATCAAAATGGGTATACTTGTACTCAAACCAAGGATCAAGATGTTATCAACATGAATATTTACACAAAAGGTCCTTACAAATTTCAACCAGGAATTACAAAAAAATCTAATTCAACTAAAGGACAGGCTCTAAACTTGTCCGTCTTTCTTTCTCACATGCCTTCCCTTATCACAACTACAGATACCTGAAAAACAACATACAACTCAAGTGTAAGCTTATAAAAAGCTTAGTGAGTAATCTCAATCACACTCCACAATCTCTCTCAGTAAACTCTCTCATCATTCTCCTTTGCAAGTCTCATTAGCAATTATTCACTTTCTCTTACTTTGAAATCTGCAAACTTATTAGCTTTACAAACACCAACTAATTAGTAGTAATCTTAAATCAATAATAAATATCACAACTGATACTACTCATAAACTCAATCACACACACTCGCATATACTCATTATGCAATCAATTATACTCAAGTATAACACCCATCATGGTTGTAGCAATCAAACTCAAAGACTCTTTAACTCACTCACTCTAGCATATACTCTACTTTTACACTCAGTATAGATTGTAACTCGTCTCTTGTTATCCACAGATAACAGAACCAATCTAACTCTAAGCTACCACAATAAATCACAATAACATCAATCTCAAAGATATATGAATCACAGAGGAAAAATGAGTATAAACGGTAAATATCAACTTTATATTTATCGAAACTCCCAAATCCGCGGTTCTACTCATTCAACCGTAGGAACTCGACAATAATCACACCAATAGCTTATAAGACATCCACTAACAATCTACTAACAACATATCTATCAATTTATAGCTAGATCACGAAAAGCAAAGACTAGGGTTTGAAACCCCCAAAACCGAGAGATACTCACCTCGACGAATTAGGAAGAAAGAACACGTTTATGGGGTTAAATCCACGCTTCTATATGTTTCCCCATGAACCTCCAGGCTTAATTTCACTCAAAATCGCCATTTGGAGCTCTTAATTTTGAAAAAGAACTGTTTTCTTCGAATGAGGGTTTTGCTGCGTATTTATATGTCTGTAGGCGTAACCCGACCTGGGTTACAGAACCCGACCCGGGTTCCTTTTACGACTTTTATTTTCGTTCGTTTAGTAGGTACAACACGACCTGAGTTAAAGAACACGACCCGGGTTGGTTCTTTTTGGCATTTTTCAAACTCAAACTTCTCCCAAAATGTCCTCTAACCACACTAACACATATAACAACTTAACTAATCTTAATTATACCAAGATTAGTACATAAGAGGGATTCCAACCCCTTCTCACTCATCAACAACTCAAAACTCAAAGGAAATCACAAGGATCGCCACACCTTTACGCTAAACAAACTCATAGCTAGAATCACACCGACTATAAGGTAATAATTCTACTTACCTTATAAAGTATCTCAATTTAAAAATGGGTCTTACAGTGCTTTACACAACTTCGCTACCTATATAAAAGACAATACAAATTATGTAGTTAGTGTTAAAAGAAAATAGATTACTAAAATTGATAATTATGATTATTTATCAATCTAGAACGGTGCTCAGAGTTTTTTACGTTGCCGCTCATATGCCTGGTTGTCATCCTAGAACTATCAAGGGTATTGCGGTTCTTCTTCATGTTGACAAATTTTTTATTCGCCGATTCCGTGTTCCAATACTATAAAAAGAAGGAAAGCATGTATCATAATATAAAAAATAATAAAATTCCAAAAAATAAACTACAATGTATGAAATCTCTTATGGTATACAAACGCCGCTACATGCCACTTGGTGTGGTGCGAATGGAAATCCTCTAAGATGAAAAGGAAATCATGAATCACTTTGGTATTTTGACCGACTTTGTTTGACCATGTTGTTGTAACTACCCTAGCATCCCTCATCATGTCCCTATAACGTACATTGAGAGTATTTTGAAAACCCTCATATATATGCTCTTGTTCTCATGAAGATGCCACTGGTAAAGAGTCTGTAAAAAGTGCCAAGTGAAGTTAAAAACTCCAAACTAAAATCGAATGAGCATAATATATATAAATAAAAATATAATATATTACCTAGAAACATTGAAACATCTATCTGAAAATTCTATCTTGGATCTCTTTAAACGTAGGCAAAGGGTTATCCAAAGTCTGCCAATATATTTTGATGACCACCCGGTGGATAGAGCTGTCTCAAAACCTACAATATTAAAATAGCTATATAAGGAAAATAATATAATCAAATATCATAAACAAATGACAGCTTTTTCCAATCTTGGCGGATAAAGGATTCATGAGAACCTCCGACGTTAGAGTCGAAACCGCCTGACATACCTTTGGCACTCGAGTGGTACAGTGTGGTTTGCATCATTATGTCAACGTCCTCATCCTTACCTGAGTAACAATCATCCAGGTGGTCCTCCTCACAGCCTCCAATGTAACGACCCAATTCTTACACCTTCATTTACATAGAAAACGCGAGATCAACGGAATACTATCCCATTTTTTCTTTTCAAACATATAAATAATTCAGTGTACAATCAGGTGTTACAACAGATTTGCGAGAGTCACGGAAAGTGTACCTTCAAGTACAATGTCACTTGAAGGTATTCTAGTCCAATCCTTTCCTCCCCTATACCTAGCCTATCTCACCTACAAAAATGCCATAAACTACACATACAATAAAGAGGTCAGACATAAGTCTGGTGAGTACATAATACAACACAGTATGTTACTACTATGGGAAGCACATTCCCTACGTTAGCCATATATCAACACTATTACATTCATGGGAAACTATTTCCCATATCTTATCAAACGTTCATATTTATAAGTATGAGGAGCACGTTCCTCAATTCGATTTCTCTATTAGCACTCTGTAATGGTGGAGTACATGTTCTTTGAGCCGTTCTGATTCTTACATTTCGTACCGTGTATCATACATGGGTATTCGTTACACCAGGCCGTGGTTCACAATATTTGTTATCGATTCTCGTACGTAGTCCCTCGTCAATATTCCACATATGTATACATTAGAGGCAAGCCCTCATTAAGATTCCACATCTATATCCTCCGAGGAAGTCCCTGGTCAGGATTCCATATATATATATCTATCTAAGGAAGTCCCTCATTAGGATGGTAAATTTATATCCTCTGACGAAGTCCTTTGTCAGGATTCCACATCTATATCCATCAGAAACACTCCCTTGTTAGGATTCCACATCTATAACCATCTGAGGTAGTCCCTCATCAGGATTCCACATCTATATCCTTCGAGGCAGGCTCTCGATAGGATTCCATACATATATCCTCCGAGACAGACTCTCGACAGGATTCCATATCTATATCCATCGAGACAGGCTCTCCACAGGATTCTGTATCTCTATCCTCCGAGACAAGCTCTCAACAGGATTTTGTATCTCTATTTCATGAGGCAGTTCCTCACTACACACACAAACATACACACACATACATACATATATATATATATATATATATATATATATATATATATATATATATATATATATATAGATATATATATATATATATATATATATATATATATATATATATATATATATATATATATATATATATATATGGAGTCAGTTCATCTCTAAACATCTATGTTTCTATCTATTGGGGCAATTCCTCACTACACATCTATATCTCTATATGTTGAGGCAGTCCCTCAATATGCACATATATCTCTATTTACTGAGACAGTTCCTCATCATGAAGTATAGGCACGTCACCTTATCCCTGCTAGGGAGATGTACCTACTCACATTCTCCAGCTTCACCAGCCTACATACAGATCTCACTAGTTATCACTCTAGAAGTTAGGTTCTATATTAAGGTCAGTGACACCTGGCATTCCCTTTACTTCCTCACATTCTAGCAACCCTTAATGTATTCCGACAAGGCCAGCCCTTATCATAGATCTAAGGACAGCTCATGTACTTTTCTCATCAGCGATGTAGGTGTATACCTACTACCCTCCCATCCAACGATACCCTATTTTCTTCAGTTATTAACGTAGCAGTTCGAGGTTCTAGTCTTAAGACATTATGATCTATCGGCATATAATTCACTAGCTGGCATCTTACCATACACATGTATTTTATTAGACAGTATATATCACAGTTATAACAACAATGACATGTATTTCAGTATTAAGTGGTAGCAGGTACCCACCTTAGTGATGTCATAGTTGTCCCGTGGGTGTGGTGTTGGGACAAAGAAGAGACTGAGTACCCCATGCCATTTATTACGCCTCCAAAATACTAGACAACGCACAAAGCAACTATTCCACCGTAGATTAGGAATTGTTAGCCATGGTCTTTGCCTTGGAGAAATTCAGACAATACTTGTTGGGTTCTAAAGTCATACTTTTTTTTCTGATCATGTGGCCATCAAGTACCTACTTGCCGAAAAAGACTCCAAGCCTCGACTCATTCAGTAGATTTTGCTACTTTCAAGAATTCGACATTGAGACCAATGACAAAAGTGGAAAGAAAAAACTCGTTGTAGACCACTTAAGTCGAATTGTAGCACCCGGAGACTCCATTCCCATTTGTGACTCTTTTCCAGATGAATAAGTTTTTGCAACAATAGTAGCACCTTGGTACGCTGGTCTTGTCAACTACATGGTCATAAAAGAGTTTCCTCCAGGTTTCACCTAGTGGCAAAAGGACAATATCAAAAAAGAAGCAAAAATGTACGTATGGTATTAACCGTACCTACGGAAATATATGCAAACCAATTGATCCGAAGGTGTATTGAACAACATGAGGTACAACTTATCCTTGCTTTTTTGTCACACATATGCATGCGGGGGACATCTTGGTCCCTGAAGAACCTCAAGAAAAGTCCTTGACAGCAGTTTTTATTGGCCACACATATTTCATGATTTGTATGTCTTTTGTGCGAATTGTGAAATATGTCAAAAGTTCGGGTCCTTAAGCTCTAAGAATCAAATGCCTCTTACCCCAATCCTAGTTTTTGAAATCTTTAATGTATGGGGTATTGACTTTATGGGTCCTTTCGGCCCTATTTTAGTTTTTTTATATTTTATTGGCAGTGGAGTACATCTCCAAATAAGTGGAGGCTAAGGCCACCCGCACTAATGATTCAAAAGTTGTGGTAGATTTTGTGAAGGCACATATATGTTCTAGGTTCGGCACTCCAAAAGCCCTCATAAGTGATCGAGAATCCCACTTTTGCAATAGTACGTTGGAAGTAGTCTTGAAGAAGCACAAGGTGACACATAGAGTTTCTATAGCTTACCGCCCATAAACCAATGGTCAAGCGAAGGTTACCAACCACCAAATCAAGAAATCTTGAAGAAAACGGTAAACCCAAATAGGAAAGATTGGAGCATTAGGCTAGAACACGCATTATGGGCCTATCGAGCCGTGTTCAAAACACATATCGGTATGTCTCCATATCGTCTAGTATTCGGGACACCGTTTAGATTGCCCGTGGAATTGGAGCATAAAGCATTTTGGGTAGTCAAGAAGGAAGCGAAAGCTTGACATCCAAGAGCTTGAGAAGATATGAAACGATGCATATGAAAATGAGGTGACATACAATTAGAAGACAAAGGCTTATCACGACAATATGATCTCGAGTAAGGTATTCCACAAAGGTCAAAAGGTACTTCTATACCATATGTGTTTTAAATCAATTTCCGGTATACTTCAGTCTCGTTGGGTGGACCCCTTCGTTATGACTAATGTATTTGAGTATGGTGCAATAGAGATAACAAGTCCACAAATCGGAAAACTTTCAATGTAAATGGTCATAAATTGAAGCCTTACTATGAGGGATTTGAGGTAAGGGGTGAAGAAGTGAAAATGGTTGAGAAAACGCACTACCAAGGATAATTCACGAAGAAAAGGGCCAAGTCAAGACAACGTCCTAAAACAAAGGTTTCTGGGAGGCAACCAGGTCGTTTTTTGAAATTTTTTGTATTTTCATCTTTGTATTACTCTTTCAAATAATTTTTTATGTTTTAATGTTTCAAATGATTTTATACACGTAAGGGCTTGAAAAACGGAATTAAATGCTTAAAAAGACTATTCGGGGATCAAAATTGTTTAACAGGAACAAAATTCATGTTCAGAATTTTCGAAAAACACACGAGTTGTGTACAGAAAATTTTTCGAAAAAATGCAAAATCACACGGGCACTGTGTTTTTGGGTAAAAAAATCAGTTTTCAGAAACACACGGGTTATGTGTTTTTACACAAGCAATGTACATAAATTTTTCTGAAAAAAAACTCCAAAAACACACTGGCCGTGTGTTTTACACGAGCCGTGTGTCGCAAGATTTTATACCCTTTAAAAAATTGACGTCGAACATTGCACATTTATTCCTCTTTTCTCTCATTTGCTACGCATGACTCCCCCCCCCCCTCCATACCTCTCGATTTTGCATTTTTAACCCATAAAAACTTAGGTTTGAAATGGTGCTTAGGGTTTTCTCAAAAATCTCATCTCAAGTTTCCATGGAGCATCAATAGTGGTTAGGGTTTTATCAAAAACCTTAAGTCTGAAATTTTTTGAGTGAATGCTTGAAATTCTTACTTCTTTGTGTATGTAAAGCTTGGAGAAGGTGGAGAAAAAATAAAGGAACAAGAACACCTCAAGTTTGCCTATCGAATTCGGTATATTCCTTCTATGTTCTTGAAATTTCATTATTTCAAGCAAACTTGCAATTTTGTGAGTGTTTTGGGGGGTTTAAGTCAGTTGTGGTTGCAAAAATTTGTTCAAATCTGATATTCTTGCACAACCAACTGATTTTTTGAACGTGGATTTGGTCTTTGTCTCGTTAACCTTTGACCTTGACTTGTTAAATTTTGACCTTTCCTTGTCCACTGATTATATTCTCATGGAAGGTCCTTTTCAAAAACGTATCAAAATGATTGTCAAGCATCGTCGGGGTAGAGCACACACTCCTACGCTACCTACTTCCCCCGATCAAGGTCTACTTAGAAGTCTGTCCCCACCCTAGTTTATCGAAATTTTGGGACGTTGAATTTGAAAATGACGAACAAGAACGTCATTATGACTTAACGACTCATAGGACCTTTATTTCCCAAAAGTTCGCTCACCAGGAATCCTTATGCATGCTTTTTGTCTATGACGGGGTTCAAACACTCTTCTATAATCTCGGGTGGTATGACCTATTTAACGTGCATGCACCAAGTTATGCACGTTCCCTTCGGGAAATCACATCCTCACTATCTTTTTATCAAGGGGTCCTCTCTTTCAGGTTGATGAACCACTATCATTAAATTCACAAATATCAAATTTGTGTACTTGTTGGTGAATCCACAAATAACACATTCGACTCCTTCTAATCAAAATTTGGCAACTATAATGCACAAGCTTTTTGGTCATCCATCACTGGTGAGGACTACTACAATGCAAGAACCGCCAAAGTTTCTTTCATTATTCACCCTATTTTACGTGTCGCACATAGGATCCTAGCTTACATCATGTTTCGTACAAAGGAGCAGAGCATCACCAATGCTTAAGAACTCTGCCTCCTTTTCTAGGTGATCAAAAAGATGGCTAAAAAGCTCTATTTTGGGAAATGCATTGGCCATCGGCTCCACCAGCTAATGCATACTGGTCAAATCTATTGTGGCAAGTTGCTTACCTTGATTGTATGAAGCCCTATGATTAGACTCCAATTCTCTAACCAAGAGCTTACTTTGCATGACAATCACTTTCTTACCACTGAAGTTCTTGGGGCCATACGTATGTTTTGCACCACTTCAGACAAGCACCATTGGATGGTCATGGTCGATCACTTCCCTCGACTCTTAATCAATCGATACACTTATGAGGTCCTTGAGGTCGCCAATCCTACCAAAAACATGGATTCGATGCTCAAATACGTCTTAGATCCTCCCACCCAACAAGTCGAAGTACCCGATAGGTATAAGGAACCTGATTTATCTCAAACACAAGAAATCTATCTTTCTAGATCCTCTCATGCTAATATACCAAATCTCAATAATATCGAGTTCGAGATCTTTGACGTCAAGGAAAAAACCGAGGAGGTTTATTGGATGCATGTTATGTACCCTTTTGGACCAATTTTTTTAGTATTTTTCATGTATCTTAACTTAAATCCATGCATTTTCATCTATTTTCAGGGACACCTTTACTTTCATGGTTTGTGGTTGTTTTGTAGGTATATCGGGTTTTGGAGCTCAGGAGCTAGTAGGAGAGGAGCTAAGGAGAATTGGATTGAGGAAGCTTGAACCATGGAAGCTTTGGAGCATTTGGAAAGCATTTTGGAGGCAATTGGAAGCTTATGGAGCGATATCAAACTATTTGGAGCAAAGGAGTTGTGAAAAAATGAAGTTCATAAAACACAGGGGGAGTGTGCAGAAAAAATTGAAGACTGCAAAACACACGGGCCGTGTGTTTTCACACGGATCGTGTCCAAAAAAATCCTAGCAATTGACCCAAAACACACGGATCATGTGTGCAGAAACTGCTTTTAGGCAGTTATTTTCTCACGATTTAAAACGTAATTTGGGGTCCATTTTGGGCATTCACACACCCCCAAGAGGTCTAGAAGCAGTTTCTCTTGGAGAATTTGGCTAGGAATCATTTGGAAACATTAATTTCGTTGAAGTTTATCGTTTGTAAGTCGAATTTGAACATTAATTTCTTGCTTTTCATCTTGAATTCTGGTTTAGCCATCTGTGGCTAAACCCTTTCATTGCAGTTTTATAAAACACTTGTATTTTGTGATTTGATCATATGATTTTATGTTTTGTTCATGTTTTTATCTATTGATTTGGTTTTTTTCTTGATTTTATATTTGATTCTTGACTCATTTCATGATGGCTACATGAATTAGAGTTTGCTTCATTCTTGTTATTCAACTTATAAATCCATAATTGTTTTTATGAATTGGTTCTAAGTAACAAACATTTAACTAATTCCGATGGCGTTAACTTCGGTGTAAACCTACATCACACATTTTTACACTTCTGAGCTTGTGAGAAGTATTGTGTGTTTTTGGGAACGTTCACACAAAACTTAATGCAATCTTTTAAATTCAAACTAAGAGCTTGTTTAGATTTTATCTTGAAAGGTTAGGTTTTAATTCAAAAAGCTTGTTTTGATTAAACAACTTGCTGAATGGGAAGTACGAGAGCTTATTAGTACTTCCAAATCCCAACTTAGATAGAACTTGACATAACATCACTTCTTGATTAAATAAAATTATCACTTGTATGCAAAGCGGAATTAGACCTTGGTTAATAGTAAATCTTCATTACTTCTAATCGTATGCAATTAGTTTACATTTTTTACTTTACAAACAACCCCCCATTTTGTTTATTCACCGTGTCTTGTGCAAAGAGGCATATCGGTAGACCCTTGTTCCTATGGATCGACCCTACTTATCTTATGCTACATAGTTAGTGCAATTGGGAAGTGCTTTATCATCTTCATTTACCCCATATTTATTTTTTGGATGTGACTTACTAACACCTTATTTATTATTAATTAATTGATTTAATTTATTAGATCCTTCTTAATTTAGAATTAACTAGACTATGGTTTAGCCTTTTATTATTGTTGGTATGAAAGGCTTTGAGAAAACTCATTCATCACATTATAAGAGGTCATTTTAGTGTTCATTATCTGCATCTGAAAGAAAACATTTAAAACCCCTAATAAATACCCCCAGGTTGTAAATGTAGTACCCTCCCCCTCACCCCCACCTCCCCCCTATTGTTTGTGTTGATCTTAAGGAAATAACAAAAAAAGAAGTTGGTGTTAATCAGTCGGAAGTCTAGCAACTGTATGTTCTTGCTTTTATGGATCAACATTAGAAGTTATCTATTATTAACAACCGGTCTCCAAAATTTAAGGTAGCATTCTAAACATCATGTAGTTGTGATTAAGTTGATTTAGTTGTTCTAATTGGATTCGTGGCTTTTGGGGTTTGTAAAATTTATAATACTTTTTTTTATTATGTTGCTATTTTGATATATAAATTTTTTATTCATAAATCCCCACTATGATCTTTAAGGTATATTTACACTTAATTACCTCAAATTCCAGTTTTCACAATTAAGGCCACAGTACCTAAAAATAGCAATGAACTTTGAAAATTTCCACATACCTTAATTTTCCAATTTAATTTTCATCTTGTCCCATTACTTCTTGATTTTTCCATCTACAGGCAACATAAACTAATACCAATAATTAATGAATTAATTCACACAATTGTTATAATTCCTCCTATCTAAGATAATTCCATCTTTAGAATCTCAAGTCCAACAAAAAGGTTGTGATAATGTTTCTTCAAGTAGGTTTCAGGTTACCATGTAAAATTTGGTCCAGATATGTCTCCATTTCATAAGAACCAAGTATATCACTTTTTCTCAACTTCCTGGCCTTTCGAATCATAATATCCTCGAGTACCTCGATTAATCTTTTTCGTTCATACACTCTTCTTTATGGAGGAATTATACATCAACGTCTACCCCAACACTTTCTGAAATTACATAGATGGGAATGTATTATTAGTATCATCATGTTCAGGAGGAAATTCGAGCCTATAAGCTTGTTTTCCCACCCTTTCCAAAATTGTGAAGGGTCCAATGTAATGAGATTTAACTTATCATGCTTACCAGATCTGATCAACTCTTTCCAATAATAGATTTTCAATAAAACCCGATCGCCAACTTCAAATGTCATTTATTTAACAACACACATTAATCTACTTAAAATTTCATTGATACTCCTCAAATTTGTATAACTCTTTTGATGGTTTTAAGCCTCCAACATTCTTTCTCATTATACCTTTACTTTTTTCCCTCTATTGCACTAACTTGGGACCTTACAAATTAGTTATGGTCAATTGTTAACCAACAAGACGACGTCTACACTTTCTTCCATAAAGTGCTTCATACAATACCATCTCAATACTTGAGTGGTAGTTATACAAAAATTCATTCAAAGAGATGTGAATATCCAAACTTCCTAAAATTCCAATATACATAGCCTATGTTCTTCCATTTTGTCCATCTATTTTCATATGAAAGGTCGTACTTAAAAAAAGTTTGGTTCCTAAGTTTTTGCCAATAAAACGATATATTTATAATTTACCTATAATAGAAACATACATACAATATGGGCAATGTATGTTAAATAGAAACATACTTATAGTTTTTATGCATGATCGCAAAATACATACAAGGTAATTACTTTAGATAGCAACATACTTTTGATTACACAAAAATCGCAACATACTTATAGTCTTTTTACACATACTTGCATTTAAAATATCATATAGAACATAACATCTTGCCTTGGGGTCGTATCATGTACAACATAACATATTGTCTGAACCTCACACTACAAGAATTAGTGCTTTTAGCGGCGCCCCCTTTAGGGGCAACACCAAGCCCGACGAGCCGAGTGTCACCGCTAAAGCTCATGTCGCCCCTAAAGGGGTCGCCGCTAATACATGGATCCGATTATGTCCACCGTTTTAAATCCTAGCCATCGAAACCCTAGCCAATCGGACGGTCAAAAATCAGGCGGGAGATTTTCCCTCCTTGTGAAATCACGTGTCGCCCCTAAAGCCCGGTGTCGCCCCTAAAGGGCGTCACCGCTAATATTGTGATCCGGAAGCTATCGCTTGGTTTAATCTTGGCCGTAGAAAGAAAAAGGGATCCTACGGTGGAAAAAAAAGCGGTAACCTTTCCCCCCGGTTTTTTAGAGTGTCGCCCCTAAATCCCCTTGTCGCCCCTAAAGGGTGTCGCCCCTAAAGCCTTAAAGTGAATTTCGCCCAGCAGTCTCCTCTTTCACGCATTCTGTCTAGTGAAAGCCCCAAATTTTTCTCTCGAGCTCCTGCGATTCCAGCCGTGGTTTTGGATGTTTTTGAAGCTTTTTTTCTTGTAATATTCTACAATAAAGGTAATTTCTCATATATTAAACTTAGGGTTTGTAATTTATTGTAGTGTTAATGATTGTTTCATGTGCTTTTGTGGTTTTGAAGCTTATTTTGTTGAAAGATCAATCTCCAACGAAAGATACTTGTTATTTTCTACAAAAAGGTAATTTTCATATATATTAAACTTAGATTTTTGTGATTATTTGGTGTTTTATTTGTTATTTCATGATTTATGTAAAATATGTTTGTTTGGAGATGTTAATGTATATAGTTGTTGTTAATGTTAGTTATAAAAACTAGTTTTGATATACAC
Source organism: Cichorium intybus (assembly GCA_023525715.1). NCBI lineage: Eukaryota > Viridiplantae > Streptophyta > Magnoliopsida > Asterales > Asteraceae > Cichorium > Cichorium intybus. Next base: position 30,572,979 of record CM042011.1, read on the forward strand.
AATTGATTGAAATTGTATGAAAATTATAATGAATTGTATGGTATGTTAAGAACTTAATTGCATGATATTGATTCTTAGATAATATGTATATAAAGTTTTGATTGTAGGATTGTATATGGCTATTTTGATATGAACACTTGATTGAATTTGTATGAAAATTCTAATGAATTGTATGATATGTTAAGAACTTAATTGTTAAGAACTTAATTAGTTAGGACTTAATATTATGTATTGGATGTTATGTTTAGGTTATTATTGTATGATATTGTTAGTTTTTTAGGTTATTCTTATTAAGAACTTAATATTATGTATTGAACTTATTTTGACTTATTTGTTAAGAACTTTATTAGTTATGACTTAATATTATGTTAATGGAATGTATGATAGTTAGGACTTATTTTGACTTATTTGTTAAGAACTTATTAGTTAACGATTTCTTTAGATTGCTATAATAGAAAACAACAAAATTAGGATACTTTAGTTAACAAAAATAAGAAACAACAATGCTCTAATAGAAACAAAAAACAAAAGTAGGATGCTATAATTAACAAAAATACTAAAGTAAAACATAAACCCTAAATCCTAAAGTTAAAAACTAAATTCTAAAACCTAAACCCTAAATATTAAAGCCAAAATTCTAAAACATAAACATTAAACCTTAATCCTTAAACCTTAAACCATAAACCTAAACCATAATTATGGCATTGTATTGAAAGGTTTTCCTAATCCAACATGTATTTCATTTTGTATTTCTGTATTCTATATCTTATAACTTTTCAGGATGGCCGATGTAATGGGCCACGGAGGAGATGGTGATGGGGAGCCACCTCCACGAGGTTTTGGAGGCCCTAGCCATCATCAACAGGATAGTAAGTTTTTTAAGATTTATTTATTTCACAAATCACTCTTATAAATTATGACTAATAATATTTTTTAATTACATTTGCAGCTCAACCCAAGAATCGTAGAGGCATTCAAAAAAATCTTAAGATGATTGAGAAATGGGTAGCTAATGGCAAGCGGCCTTTACCGTTAGTTTGGGATAGGGCCGCTACCTACATTCCGGTTGGTGACCATTATGACATATTTATTCGTGAGGCTGGCGATTATATTTGGCGAGACATCCCATTAGACAAAAAATCATGGGTAGAAGTTCCAGAAGACCAAAAGAATGGCTTGTGGGAGCACCTACGGGTAAATTATTTATATAATTATATTTCATTTGTTGATTTTTTATTACTTTTTATTTATCTAACTTTTTTTATTTGTAGACATACTTTGATTTTGATTCGCTTCAAAATGATCCCGATGGAAGAGCTTTATGGGAGGGCATTGAATGTTAAGTAGGAAAGCGTTATAGAGGCCGTAAATCCATTACGAATGAGTATTTTGGTAAACATGGAGGGGTGGATGATGTGGAGAGAGCAAGGGCTAATCCCCCCCGGGGTATGAAACCACAAAACTGGGACAGTGCGGTTGATCTTTTCACGAGTCCTAAATTTCTTGAGCGCTCTCAACAAAATAGTGGTAATCGTGTCAAACAAACAGTAAAGAACCGCGGAGGGACAAGTACCTACAGTAACGCTGCATTCAAGAAAGTAAGTTATAATTATATGTGTTAGTTTTAGAGTATAATCTAATTTCTAATGTGAAACAGGGCATTACCAGAATTGAAGCGTATCATGAAGCACATACTGATAAAGAAGGGAAGTTTGATAACCCAGATGTTGAGGAAAAATATGTAAGTACATTGGTGTTTTTTGTTTATAGTTATATGTATATTATTGTTTTTTACTTTAAATAAGAAGTATACTAATCTATGTTAATCATCATTGTAAATTACAGAATGATTTACTTCGTGAGTTTAACGAGCAATACGCAATATGTAACCCCACAAACACTCCAGTAGACGAGGTGGCTGTATTTGAAAAAGTGCTCGATACTCGACGAGGACACATAAGAGGGATCAGACGTAAACCGTCTGGAAAACAAAGTTCCAAGAATCCTTCTTTTATGGAGGGCCAATCATCACAACCAGCACAGAATACTCAGGTTAGTTGTAACTTATTTGATAATGACTTAATGCATTTGTTGTGTACTTTATAGTTTGGCTATCATTTCTTAGTAATTTGTTGTGTACTTAATACATTTGTTGTGTACTTTGTAGATGGATGATGTAGACCGTTTATTCAACAACCCAAGAAAAGTTGAAAAAATGAAAGCATTTATGCGACAATTGCAAGAAGAAGATGATGATGATAACGATGATGGAAACGGTGGTAATGATGAGTAGTTTTTTAGTTTATGACAAGTAGTTAATATTTTATTTAGTATTATAAGACATGTTATGGATTTTGAGACATGTTATGGGTTTTGAAACATGTTATGGATTATATAACTATTTCTGGATGTTGTTTAAATTTCTGCATTTTCTGGAACATGTCTGAATTGATTAAGAGCATCTGTATTAGGGGTGACAGTTTTAGGGGCGACTTAAGAGTATTAGCGGCGACACGTATTAGCAACGAACGTTTTAGTGACGGTGAACCATAATGGTGATGAACGCTTTAGTGACGACACTATAGGGGCGACTTAACAGTATTAGCGGCGACAGCATTAGCAGCGACACTTTTAGGGGCGACATGGAAGCATTAGCGACGAAGCATTAGGAGCGACACTTTTAGGGGCGACATGTCGCCGCTAATTCCTTTAGGGGCGACTTACTGGACTATTAGGGACGACTTATGTCGCCGCTAAAACCACTAATCCTTGTAGTGTGATATATAAACCCCACTTTCTACAATTCAAAATCATATACATTTCCTACACAAAATATCTACATATTTCCTACAAATATTCTTTAAATAATATCACGTACCCTTCCTAAACAATTTTTAAATATATATGTACTTCCAACAAATAGAATTTGAAATATCAGATATATTTACTACAAAAATCCAATAAAAAGCATAAGTCATTTTGAAGCTCATCAAAAGGGGGTTGTTTAGCTGCGATTACAAAAGGAGAGCAAGTCGTGTCTCAGGGGCATCTGAGTTGATGGAAAGCGTGCCGGAGGTGAGAATATCGGGGAGGAGATAACTCTGCCAGATTTTAAGAGAGAGTTCGATAAGAGATGGGAGATCTAGATTGTCGATGAGCGTCGTTGGGTAGGAGAGCGTAGGGGAGAGATCATCGGAGGAGATAGGTTTGCAATAACGGATTGAGCATTGAGAAACTAATCTCATTTAGGTCAAAACTTCATCCAACGACGAGTTGATGTCCTCCAAAAATTCAACAACGCCGACTAGTTTACGACATCGTCTTGTTTTTGTGAGAAAATTACTAACCTTATAATGAAAAAATGATTACCAAGCGATAGGTCATCACTAAACGTCCTCAAAGATTTACTGTTAAAACATTTTCCGGGGTAAAGTTTCCCGCTTACTCTTCAGCGAAGACATGCATGTAGTCGATAAATGTTGAACAACTTTAACGGGGCCAATTATAGTTACCGAAAATGATCATATGACGAGATATTGTTGTGTCACTAAAGTTGGTGTTTCTTGAACTGTCTATACCCTTGGGTGGATATACAGTTGTCTAAATCTTGCCTCCCTCTTACATTATTTCTATAGGATTTGAGTTTCGTTGTCGTTGATGATGATAATTGAACTGGTATATAAATGTTGTTTCTACATGCCTCAACATGACGATTTATTAATTACATACATAAATTCTCATAATCATATCAGTTACATTTGTTGAGTCTAATTAAGATGCGATCTCATAAAAGTGATAAAACCACATGATCGATAGTTGATGGTCTATGCTTTAAATCACAAGCAATGACTGCATCTCATTTTTCAAAAAAATGGACTGTGAAAATATAAGTAAACTACGTACAGTTAAATCTTTCCATTTAGCAAAAGAAAATTAATTTTAATTTGTTGATTTGGATGAAAATTAAAGGAAAATAGTTGATATATTTGTGAGAATATAAGTAGTTCACCGAAAAAATCTTTCAAAAAGAAATGTACTTGAAAATGTTAGGATCGAGACACTTAGCATACGAACACTAAACTCACACACTCAGCTCACAAATTAATAACACAATAATTTAACGTGGTTCGGTCCAAAACTGACCTACGTCCACGGCGGGTAACTAGGAATTTATATTCAACTACATTATTGTGGTGTGTGTTGATGAGTAGCACATCTCTATATTTATAGAGATGGAAATTCCTTCAGCCACTAATTTTTCAACATTGGTTAGCTAATTTAATAATATTCTAACTATTATTCTAGTCATCACCTAACATTAGAATAAAAAATCTTCACCAACCTTAACAATCTCCCACTTGAAGATTTTGAACAACGTAGTCTTTATCTAACGTCCAACTCTTGCAACAATTCTTCAATCTCTCACTTGAAGCTACGGAACAATCTTCACCTGTGCTTCAACTGTGTATTCCAAAAAAACACTTTTGATCTTAGCTCCTTCTTAGTTACCCCGGCCTTCTCATCAGTTAACCTGAAAGGCCCGTTAAAACTCCCATGAGTTTCAACATGTTCGTCATGACTTAAACTGCCCTTGACCCGTTCTCTGTCCCTATCGGCTCCCACTGAAAACGAACTACCGAATCCTGGAACAATCTGAGAACAAACAACAACACTCTCCATATTTAGCAAGTTATTAAAACTGGAGAGACTTTTACAGCTGAAAACTGGTTCTAAATCCACTGTCGTCCTGGACCTATGATTGAAACACGACCTATGCTCCCACTGTTGCAAAACCCTGCAACTGAAACAATACTCTGTGCTCTTATTGCCACAATATCCTTCGACTGATTTTTCTGAACCTTTCCATGCTCGTTCAACCTGAATCTTCCTTGTAGCTCTAGGCTTCCTACTTGTAAAAGGTTACCCTCTTCTGCCCATGAGATTCAGTGAATCGGACTTTGTTTCTATTCTGAACTGGGACGGTCACTCCCTCAGACGGTAATCCGACCATATACAGCGAACATTCATCGTTCACAAGTCTTACCTTTCCAAAGTCTCCAACTTTCAGATTCTGTAGTGCTTCACTGCTGTAGGTAGCGTGAAATGAATCACCAGAATTCTTGACCCAAGAGTCTTCATTGCCTTCCACTGAGTCCCAATGCATCAAACCCAGACACATTCTCAGAAGCAGAATTTTCTCTATTTGGACATCGACTCTAAAGAATGTCCACACCTCAACGTCATGAATAACACCGAACTTTCTGATCCCGTGATTACACCTAAGTCTGCTGACTTTCTAATCACTGCTGGATCTACCGAAAATGGATTTTCTCTTAATTACTTGATCTGTTCATCCCATGATCTGTTCTTGAACCCCTGAAACTCTTATCATCGCTGGATTTGTCTGAACGTCTGATCTTCTGTAATTCTCTAATTTTCTCCGTTTACCAATACCACATCTTGAACTTTCTGACACACATAAAGCCTCAATCTGCATCTTCCACCAACTTTTCAATCTTTACTAAACGAAGCCTTGTCTGAACTTAACGACTGTTCTTGGCTCGTTATTTGCAAAATATAATCCCCACCCAAATTATTTTCTGGCTAAACTGCCCAAAACAAATGTTTGAGTGACTGTTTTGCGACTTTGACAAAGTTGAGGGACCAAACTGCAATTTTCCTGAAAGTTCAGTGGCCTGTTTTGCAAATTTTGGAACTTCAGGGACCTGTTTTGCAAATTCTGGAACTTCAGGGACCTGTTTTGCAAATTCTGGAACTTCAGGGACCTGTTTTGCAAATTCTGGAACTTCAGGGACCTGTTTTGTAATTTTCTAAAAATCTGCTACAGTACTGCTACAAGAACCGCTACAGTGAACTGCTACAGGATGCTACAGTGAACTGCTACAGTGTCGTCTTCTCCGGCGGACTCCGGCACTACAATGTCGTCTTCTTCGGCGATCTGGTTTGTTCGGTCACTATTCCGGCGAACGTTTGACCGGCGATTTGGAGGTCTTCCGGTGGTCAAAAAATTCCAAAAAATATATTTTCGGAATCTGCGGAACGAGACCTTTCCAACGGCGTAAACCAAAATCGTTTTTGAGACAAAAAATTTTCGACCCAAAAACAGAAAATCACTCTCTGGAGCTATACCAAGGCTCTGATACCACTTGTTAGGATCGAGACACTTAGCATACGAACACTAAACTCACACACTCAGCTCAAAAATTAAGAACACAAGAATTTAACGTGGTTCGGTCCAAAACTGACCTACGTCCACGGCGGGTAACTAGGAATTTATATTCAACTACATTGTTGCGGTGTGGTACATGTTGATGAGTAGCACATCTCTATATTTATAGAGATGGAAATTCCTTCAGCCACTAATTTTTCAACATTGGTTAGCTAATTTAATAATATTCTAACTATTATTCTAGTCATCACCTAACATTAGAATAAAAAATCTTCACCAACCTTAACAGAAAAACAATGTGCTTTATTGATTTTCCCTATAAGGCTAAATGATATTGGGTTTTACCCACTGTGGGGCGGAGATCAGGGTTCGATTCTTGCAACTAGCAAGATTCCCTGCATCCTGCAGAGCTTAGGCTTTAAGGTCCCATTAGTGGTGGTTTTTCCCTTGGAATCCCTATGGGTTTGATCTGCCCTCGGATGATTCCAACCCGGGTCTCCATTGAAATATGTGGAGAGGCTTCCGGTTGATCAACTGCCGTTCCAAAAAAATAAGGCTAAATGATATTGTTATCCCTTATCTTTTGTTTTTTCTGTACACCCAGTCATCTCTCTCACACCTTCCCTTCCACCTTGGAAATGATCACCTATTACTTCCCCTCACTTTTTTAATTAAAAAACTATCTCTAAGGCTTGCTTTTTCTTCTCTTCACCGTGCGATGAATTTGCAGTATCACTTTAATTTGAAGTATGCCACTAGGGAGGGAGGTGGGGGGTTTATGCACGGTACCTCCCACCATATTTTTTTTCTCCCATACCACTCATCCTAACAAAAGAAATTGATTAAGGAACATGTAAGTAAAAGAAAAGGTTTACGCCACCAACGGATGGTGGTGGCACATGCAAGTTTAACTTTCCGCTTGTTATTTATTCTTACTCATCTAGATCATAAACAACCAAAGAAAACCTATCATATCCAGCATTCTAGTTAATGAGGTAATTGTTTATATGCGTCATCTATAAGTTAGATTTAAAAGGGTTAAAAATTCAGCAAAAGAGATGTGAAAAATACACACTTAGGTTCTGGATGCTTTACATTATTATTCTGAAAATGACAAAATGCCAGTCCAACTAGAATCATTTTTCTACGTGACGTACAGTGCATGGGTCACTGTACGCAATGTGACTCTTCTACTGTATCAGGCACTATCGAATGTTCAATAATCTCTAACTAATAGCATGTTTCATGCACAAAATGGATGGTGACGTTGGTGCTTTTGTGTAGTGCCATAGCAGTTTGCATCGATCATGAATTGGAAATTGGAGCAAAAGCAAGCACTAATTATATGCCATTTCTTTCATATATTCCCACTTCAAGAAGTAATACTTATCAGATTCAGATAAAGTGCATTATGTATATCTTCTTTTCATTCTATCAGTATATGGTGACATTTGGACTTGAAATCGTTGGTAGTAATTTGGTCTTCACGTAGATTTGAAAGGGTGCACTAAAGTATGATGTCTTATTCGACCACCATCACTCCAAATTTATACACAGTTCCTGTCTTCATCCATTACCATTTGCTGTCAAAAGTTGGATCAAACTTTACCATGATTCTAAAGATAGAGTAGTATGATGAGATCAGACTATTCCAAAGTGCTAAAAAGGTATCAGATAGCCTTATTTGACTCATCCAATATAATGCTCTTTTATGCACACGCGGGAGGTTTTTCACTTCTCAAACATCGTTGAATCATCACTAGAGTTTTTCATTATAAAGGAATGTGAATTTTATGCCTTTATCTTTATCTTTATCTAACTTTATCCTTTATGACTTTTCTTGCTTAAACTTTGACACAAACACCAACGAACAGTCTCTGCTTACATCTCTCTTTCTAGAAGGGATTCCTTTGCTTTATTCCTGATATATTGTATTCTTTAATCAATGTTTTTGTCATCAAAGTCCTTAAGTTTTTCAAAAATGTTCACTTTTGTCCTTCTATGGATTTTATGTCCATTAAAGCCCAAAATTTACAAACTTTTTTCCATATTTGCCCTGTAAACCAGTGATAACATGTTTTCAGGTTACATTGAAATTATGTTTGCATAGAAGTCCTTAAATTCGAAAATGTTCGGTTTTGTCCTCCACCACCCACCACCACTGCAGCGGAGGTGGTGGTGGTGGTGGGTGGTGGCGTTGTTGGAGGACAAAACCGAACATTTTCGAAAATTTAAGGGCTTCTATGTGAAATTAATTTATGGTAAAAACGTAAAAAATTGCAAACTTAATGACTTATATGCGAAAATAATTTCATGGTGACCTGGAACAGGACAAAGATGGAAAAGGTTTGCAAATGTTGGGCTTTAGTGGGCATAAAATTCATAGAAGGACAAAAAACGAACATTTTCGAAAAACTTAATTAGGACTTTTATGACAAAAACCATTTAATTAAAATAGCTTAAGACTAGTGATTATCCATACAAACAAATGTTATTGATATGAATTCAATTATTATTTCTCATATAGTTATGTTAATATTTAATGCAGATATGCATAGATAATTGAATATAGGCGATTTTTTATTGAAGACAGCTTTACAACAATTCATACTGTAATATGGTGTATATTCATCAAGATTTGAACTAAAATGAATCGAAAAGTGTGTTTAAAATAAATTGATACCATCAAACAATGTTTATAATTTTGAAAAGTATAAAGCTATTTTTAAATTGAACCTAAAATTTAGATGTAACATATTGTTCACCTTACACCTTCTCGTATGAATTGTTGGAATAAGGCCTCTACTCAAATATCTAGTCCACTCTTTATCAAGTATCCTACCCTAGCAAAACACTACTAAAATGACCAAAAGGGTCCCATAAAAATGTCATATTAGTATTCTTAGGCTATGTTTGGCAAAAAAAAACCTGAAAAGCTAGCTGCTAACTGAAAAGCTAGCGGGTAGCTAGAAAGCTAGCGACTAACTGAAAAACTAACAACAGCTGAAAAACTAGCTGATAATAAATGACATTTAGTAAAAACTAGTTGTATAAACTAACTGGAAAACGTAAAATGACATAAAATGACGTATACAAAATTTATTAGTACGTGTATATACATATCCAGTTATACTTTAAAGGGTAAATATGGAAGATTTTGAAAACGCTACTTTAGATGTTACTCATACTAGCATCTAAAAATACTAGCGTATATGTTAGTTTATACGCTAGTTTTTGGTACGTTAAACATGTAAGATGAAATAAAAAAACTCGAAAAAAAACTAGCTTACAAGATAAGTGTTGCGTGCCAAACATAGCCTTAGTATAAGTAATTATAGGCGATAATCGGGATATTTGATGTAAGGAAAAAAAAAAGATTAACCACAAACATACTTAAGGTTTAAAATCAAAAGGCCATAAAAAAAAAGATTAACCACAAACATACTTAAGGTTTAAAATCAAAAGGCCTTGGTGCTTTGAGAAAGTTCAGATATATCATTTGTCGTTGGAGCTCAAGGATTTGGTTTTGAATTTGGATTGTTTAGAACCATTATAATCATTGTTACAAGTAAAGCATTAAAGATGGTTATAGATAGACTTTGATACGCCAAGAATAAAATTAAATATAAAAGACAAACAAACAAGAATATTGGCATCTATATATGATGAGTGGTAGCTATACAAAACCTTCATGTCATAATTTGAATCTAACAATATTTTAATCTAACTAGTGGGGTCCCGTGCGATGCACAGGTTCTGTCAGTTCTGTAGGTGGCCCAGCTCGTTGAGTGGGTCGGGGTACGTCGGGACACTTTATTTTCACGGATCTTGAAGCGACTTTCTACATGATGCAATCCTGTCAAAGATAAAACTATATAAAACAGTTGCTAATTAAAATACATTATTATCTTAACCATAATAAATTTCCGTTAGTAAAATAAACTGCAAGAAATACGAACGTACTTTCATTGTTTCATTTATTATAGTTCCTATTACAGCATCCAGATAAAAATCAATGTCAATGCTAGAATTGAGTAAACTTTTAAAGGAAAGCCGAAAGTACAATGCTATATCTGGGTAGTTTGTCAAAATAATGTTCTAATAAAAAGAAACAAAAAGTAGAATGATATAATTGGATAGGTTTTTAAAATAGAATACCTTAATAGGGAAATAAAAGTATGATGCTATTATAGACAGAAATGAATGTGACATTCATAAAGTTCAGAAAGGTTACCAGCCTGCATAATTAATCCAATAATTAAATTTTATGTAAGTATAAAATTAACCTTTCGCAAATATATAATTTATGTTTTAGTTATTATCTGCTAACCGGCTCTTTTATATGTATCAAGGGCCTTGATAGTTTCATGTCTTGGCATCTCAAAAAACTGGATAAAATATTGGAAAAATAAAAAAAATAAAATGACCGTCTTGCATTAAGAAAAAGTGATAATTATCAGTTACCTTATCAATAAGATTGGTAATTCCATCATTAACAGCACAATAGATTTTAAAACTTTCTTTTAGTACTAAAGCCAAAGGATATTGATCGACATTAGTGCATAAAGAAAACATATATTAAACCGTTATCCCATATTGCGAAATTATAACTTTTTGTCACAGTGAAAAAGTGCGCAAAAGACGTAGATACCCTCATGATTTTAGCAATGTTCTTGTATTTCCTTCAATTTACGCGAAAGAATAATTTCAGTCTTTTATGCATGATTTTAAATATTGATGGTTTCTAAATCTTGCCAAAGATTTTAGTAGTTTATTGTATGTAACATTGAAAAGTATCCAAAAATTATTCTTTTTTTTTTCATATCAAAGTTTATTGGAACAAATTTATGATGACTTACAAGAGATGCACCGGTTCCAACAGCAAACAGTTTCGCACCATTTGGCTGAAAAAAACAAATCAAAAGATGTAAAGCTTAATAATTTCAAAAAAATAGTTAATTCCATAAAATATTTAAAAAAAATACAACATTACAATAACATACCACTATGGCTCCGATTGTCTGCAAGAATGAATAGGATGTACCAGCCAAAGCAACCTGTATATGAAGGGCAAAATAGTCAATTCACCAAGCAAACAATCTCACAACAGAAAAGTCTATACAAGTTTGTGCAAAAAGGATTATTCTTCTAGCACGACAATAAATTAGTAAAAGTTGACGTTTTTAACAAAAAAATCAAGAACCTGAAATGCATTATCGGGACATCCAGAGAAGTATTTGGCGACTATCCCAGCACTGACAGCAACCGGTGGTCTAAGAGAAACAGTAGGAGCAGGAAGCCATAGGAGTATGAAATCTGCAATTATTGTCATTATCTGAAACCAAACTTCAATGTGGTTAGTAGAATCTTTTTGGAAGGAATTGGAATCAATCAACGATACGAAGAAATTGAATTTATCAAGCTGTTGATTGCCGGGAAATGAAATGGAATCGTGTGAGTAATTGGTGAAAGGATTTTGTGAATTCTAACCGAATTCAATCTGATTTGAAACCAAACGCCGGATTAGATTGCAATGGAACTGAATTCCAATTCCAGCCAAATCCCGATGAGTTCGGTGAATCAAACGCCTGATAATACGAAGTGTTTAGAGATGGAAAGACGTACCACATCAGCACAAACGAAATCGAGCTCCTTTGTAAAATTTTACCTTCGTTTTTCCAATTCTGCGGCACTCTAGAAGATCAAAGTGTTCAAAAGAAAGAAATTAGAAACCTGTATTAAAAATATTTTGAATCCATCTCTTCAAAATGAGAATTTTTTGTATAATTTAAACAAATTGACGGAAGAAGGAACGTCAACAAACCTTGGTGAAGATGCCAACACCACATTCAATTCCAACTTTACTCAAGAATTTTAGGTTGATTTCTTAGTTTTTAAACCTAACAATATAAATGAAACACCACAAATTGACGGAAGAAGGAACCTAAAATAACAGCTGATTTCCTAGTTTTTAAACCTAACAATATAAATCAAAGACAACCCATCTTTTTGTCAATCTCAAAAAAAAATTCACAAATCCCAAAGAATGTCTTTTTTATAACGTTTAGGGTTTATATAAGCCACCTTTCATGAGAAGTAGCATACCTTATCTATGATCGAGTAGTCTTTGAGATAGCAAGATCTAAAACAGTCACCAAAAGTAGTAATAGGTAATACCATTGAACTTTGACACTTGATGACAGGGACACAACATGAGTATTTTGTATATGAATTGCCAACTTCCTGTAATAGATGACATAGTTACATAGGTCCCCATGCATCCGTAATTGCAAATCGAATTATTAGCATGTGAAAAATATCTAAAAATTTAAAGTTTAACAAAGATAACCTCTTGGAAGAGATGAGATAGTTACATAAAAGTATGTTGTTATTTCTACCAAGCTAACAAAAGTATGTACCTATATATCCTCCATCATTTTTTATCAAAATCCCGAGAGGGTTACCGGTGTAAGCACGTTGGAGATAGTAGTATCACGTTCACCATCCAATTTGCAAGTTTCAAACAGAATAATTGCAGAGACTCAAAGTCTACCTGACATAGTTACATAAAAGTATGTTGTTATTTCTACCAAGGTAACAAAAGTATGTACCAATATATCCTCCATCAATTTTCTATCAGTTGCTTAAGATTTCAGCACTTTACTGTAGGAAATTAATGCAACAAATATATGATTAAAATTTAAAGGACAACCAAGTTCTAATTAAAATCATTAATTCATATCTCAGAATTTATTACAGAAAGAAAACAAAAAACAATTGAAATTTTATATGGTGATCACTTTATTACTTAAGCAATTAATGGTGGTCATGTGTATCAACTTTTTCATGTATATTTGTCTCACTGTATGATCATATCGAGTGATCTTTTGTATTTTCATTTCTAAATAAAAGAAATCACATGGAGAGAGACAGAAGTAAATTAAATTACTTAGATAACAACATTTGATGAACAAATCATTAAAAGGTTTATAAATTAATACTCGTTGTATTGCAAAATAACCTTGATTCCACCTTTACAAAATAACTATATCTGATTTATAAGATATGCGAAATATCAGTGTATAATTTTTCAATGGAAATTGTATAATGCTATAGAGAAGCTTCTAGAAATACACATGAGTTTTGTAGCAAGAGTCCTACAATCGTGATTTCTTGATCGAATTTATTTCATCAAAAGAATGAGTGATCGGAGAACTTACAAGCACATTGGAAGTAGCATTGTCTTAACCTGTACCAGCAGAACCAAAACAAACTCCGGTAGCAAAATCTGATATGTTATACGCTGGATCCAAGTAGCACAGCGTATGCAAATCCGACAACGTTCACTGCATTGGAGTAACTGCAAATCCACCATGGTTATACAAAAAAAAAATTATTGAGCAATTGGATTAGACTTTAGAGGGCAGTTGGAGAAAGAGTGAATCACCGGAAATCCTTGCAGTGGTAGAATGAATCGAGGGCCCAGCCCTGATGCTTAGCAGTGGCCATCACCGAGAACGATACCAAACAAAAGAACAATTCGATTTTCCTAAACCCTAGCGCTAACTTCCTGATCGAACTCGTCATATCCACAAGCAATGAATCCCTCCAATTACCTGCTGTCGATCCCAGGCGGCACAAACACGTACGCACACACACCGGAGGAATGTAGGAGAAGACGCAAAATCCATGGGAAGGATCTGTCGATCCCAGGCGGCACAACCACGCGCACACATACACTGGAGGAGTGTAGGAGAAGAGGGAAAATCCGTGGGAAGAACGCTTAATCCATGGAGTGGAAGCGGTGGAGGCATATAAATTCGAGAATCATCCTAATACGGATCCACATAGACCCGAAGATGGATCCATAAGCCATAGGTGGATCCACGTGTCACAAGGGGAAAAAACGTACACCAACATGAAGAAAATGACGCCAATTAATTAAGAGAAGAATGTGTGACACCCAATAAAATTAAAATTATCTATTGGTGGTTTAATAATGTCCTAATTATCAACCAAATATATAAATATAATAATAATAACTATATAGATCAAACTCAATAATGTTATACCTAACGATAACACTAAAAATAGTGTTAGCATAATCATCTTTGAATTATTGAAGTTTGTTAATCTAATCAAGTAACAATAATAATGTTTTAGAACAGGATAAATGAAAAATAAACTCAAATCAGACTTATATATATTATAAATGAGATATTTTTCATCTCATCAAATTTATTTGAAATCTTCATTACTTTTTAATTTTCAATTTAATATTATCAATTTATTAATTAAAATATATTATTAAATATAAAATATTATCTTATTAATAAAATATTATTTTAATATTATTATAATACACTTAATTTGTTTAAATATTATGTGAAATTCAAAAATGAGATCTTTAAAAACTTTGGTAGGTAAATGAAATATAAAAAATTTCGGATTTTTTTTTAAGAGTTAGTCAAGGTTGAAAATGTCGCTAGACGCTGCCAAATCGGTAAATTAGAGAGTAATCGGCTAGGCGGGAATACTCGGTGAGTACTCGCCGAGCACGGTTCATTGATATATATATATATATATATATATATATATATATATATATATATATATATATATATATATATATATATATATATATATATATATATATATATATATATATATATATATATATATATATATATATATATATATATATATATCAAGGTTGTAAAAATCGCTTGACGGTAGCTTGGCGGTCGAGTGGGACTTAGGGATAAATCAGATTAATCGGGGATTAGTCGATGATTAATCGGAGACCCTAAATTATAAAGAAATTCATTTAATCAGATTAATCGGGGATTTGTTTATTTTTATTCTTTAATATTGATTTTTTTAGTTTTTATCAGTTATTAGAAAGTGTTTGTGTCGTCATTTAAAAATAAAAAAATAAATAAATAATAAATAAATAATTCAAAAAATAACCGCTAAGACAGATTACTCGGCCGCCAAGTCCAATTTTTGCAGCTAACCGTCAAACTGACCGATTTAGCCTAATCGTAATCGGTTGAAGACCGCCAAGCGACTAATCGCCTATTAATCGGCCGTCAAGTCGATTGCTGCAACACTGATATATATATATATATATATATATATATATATATATATATATATATATATATATATATATATATATATATATATATATATATATATATATATATATATATATATATATATATATATATATATATATATATATATATATATATATATATATATATATATCAAGGTTGTAAAAATCGTTTGACGGTAGCTTGGCGGTCGAGTGAGGTTAATGGATTAATTGGGGATTAATCGGAGACTCTAAATTATAAAGGAATTCATTTAAAAATATATAAATATAACAAAATAGCAAGGTTTGATATATTTTATTCCGAGATACACATCAACAATTATATATTTGTTTATTTTTATTCTTTAATGTTGATTTTTTTTCCAGTTTTCTTGAGTTATTAAAGAGTGTTTGTGTCGTCATTTAAAAATAAAAAATTAATAATAAATAAAAAATGAAAAAAAATGAAAAAATGACCGCCAAGGCCGATTAATTGGCTGCCAAGGCCGATATTTGACCAATTTTTGCAGCAAACTGTCAAGCTAGCTGATTAAGCCTAATCGTAATCGGTTGAAGACCGTCAAGCGATTAATCGGCCGCCAAGACCGATTTTTTCAACACTGATATATATATATATATATATATATATATATATATATATATATATATATATATATATATATATATATATATATATATATATATATATATATATATATATATATATATATAAATGATCAACGTAGAACCACTTGTTATCCGTATGTTCAGAACTGAACACACATATGTTCAGAACCAAACATACATATGTTCAGAACCGAGCATACATATGGTCAGAACCGAACATATGTATGTTCGGTTCTGAACATATGGTTCTATCTCTAATTTTGGATCTATGTTGATCTCACACATATATATATATATATATATATATATATATATATATATATATATATATATATATATATATATATATATATATATATATATATATATATATATATATATATATATATATTATAATATATATATATATATATATATATATATATATATATATATTGAAACGACCAAAAAAAATTATAATATAAATATGTAAAATAAGATGTGTGTAACTTAAAGTTTTATATGTAATATTATGAGAAATTATGGTTGTAAGGGTAATCTAGTCATTTTACCATAAAAAGGGTAAATTGGTCATTTGACCACATGCAGAAATTATTATAAAAATTTATTTATAGTTTAGGACTAAAAATGTGAGAAATTAAGTTTTATGTAAGTATGTGTGATTTTTGGTGGTCAAAGTTCAAGGAAGTGAACTTGAGGGACTAGAACTGGAAAATTGGAAGTATAAAAGGGAGAAAGATCTCCCCACATGTTCAGAAATGTGTAGAAGCCACGGGAGAAACCTCTGGAGGAACCGAGAGCAAGGCTAGGAAGAAGAACAAGGAGATTTTCAACAAGAATTGAAGATATAATCTAAACCAAGGTTAGTATTTCAAGTTCTAACCTAGATTGTTCTTGATGAGTTTTTCTTAGAAACTGAAATTTGTAATTTCAGTCATGAATTAAGTGTCTAAGTGGCTTATTAATTACAGTAAGTCATGTTAAAAGAACTTAATTCAAGAATATGGAAGTAAGTTGCTATTTTGAAGGAATTGAGATTTTGATCAAGAACCCTAGATGATGAGTTCTTGTTATAAACTTGATTCTAAGGGCTAAAAATGAGTTCTAGATGCTATATTGACTGAAACAAATCAGTAGAAACAATTAAACCTTGATAATTTTGGTTTTGGACCAAAATTGTGAAAACGGGAAATTGTGAAAATGGATTTGAATTTGATCCTTCTATGGTTTAAAACTTGTTATTAGCCAAAGGTTTTGGTATTGGAACATTTCCCAGTGATTAAGTCGAGTAATAAGGGCTTAACAAGAGAAAATGGGATTTTACAGCACAAAAATCGGACTTACTGATCTGGAAATCGCAGCGATCGCGACTCGACCACCCTCCAGGTCGCGACGCGAAGCGGCGGCCTTTGCGACTCGACCACTCTACAGGTCGCGACGCGACGCGACGGCAGAGTGAAATGCAGTTTTGCTTCAAAGTCCCCTGCCAAGTGATTTTGGATTTTGAGATTTGGTCATATACTTGTTCAAATGACCCCAAATTTTGAACATAGGTCCAATATAGTCCAAAACTTCACAGAAAATTTCAGAATCGAAATACGACCCTCCGAGAGTACTGTAGTAAAATACGTATAATATACAATTTAATTAAAGTTGGTCATTCAAAAGTTTTACACTTGTTTTGACCATTAATGGTATAATAAGGACTATAATGGGTTATAGAGTCATTAGAAATAAATATTAATGTATCGTATATTACATATAGGTGCAAGTCAAGTAATTGGACATCGAAAGGGTAAAGAACCAAGGGACGCCTAATCGACTTTTCAAGATCTATAAGGTGAGTACATGTAGTATTTTAACCCATTTTGGGATACATGGCAAGTAAGTATTTTTCAGATTTCATATAATGGTTCTTATGTGTGAAAATATTTGCAAAAATGATATATTTTCTAGCTTATATGGAAAGTAAACTGCTATATTTGAAAGTTTTGAATTTGGCAAAAGCCTAGATTCTTGGTAAAAGTGTGTTGAGTAAAAAGCTTGGCATTTAGCCATTATGTGTACAAGTAATGCTTCAGTTTCTAAAAAGTATTTTTATATTTGACTGGTATTGTAGCTAGCAATGTTAGTAAGGGAACTATGTTCCACCTACCCGGGTTAGGTAAGGAGTCTACTGGGGAAAACCCCTTCGCGAAGTAGGCTGCCTCAGCACTTCTACTGTGAGGATTGATCCGTTCTTTCTAGCTGTAGAGACTTGGGGTATCACTTATAGTGATTAAAGCCCTAAGTATAAAAATCCAGCAAGTTTATAAAACCAGTCAAAGAAAGTATGAAAGAAGCTAGTTTTGAAAGATATAAAATGGTTTTGAAAGATAAAAAAGTTATAGTATATTAATACTATAAAGTTTTTGCGAATGTTTATATTATAAAATTTTTATAAAAGGTTGAAAAAGGAGGTTAAATGTTTGGGTCTAAAACTCATGTAACTCACGAGACATTTTGTCTTACGTATTCTGTTTTTATGCCATGTATTCCAGGTTCAGGTGCGAGGTTGTGAGATAATTTAAAGATGTAAAATATGCTTGTCCTAGAGTGTAAAAGAGTGGAGCTGGGTACAGCTATCATGTATTGGTATTGGTTAAATCCTTTCTCTTAAACTTTATGGTTGTTGATATGTATTTGTAACACCCCTTGTTGTATTTAAAAACAAAGACAATGGTTTTTGGTAAACCGTATTCTGTAAATTATGCTTTTATGTAATATAAATGGTTTGTAAAAGTTGGGGCGTTACAAGTTGGTATCAGAGCCATAGTTTAAGCGAATTAGGATTGGATCATTCCACTCCTAGGCTTAGGCTTGTGAAATAGTCAGTTAGAGGGAGTTACATAGTTTTTATGTCTTAAAGAATTAAGACATTATTTGTTAATGGAATTATATGAGTATATTTATGAGTTAAAACTAGCTAATTGATACTAGTGAACAGTGGAACCAAGCGGAAACATTGGGAACAACATGTGTAGGTGATTATGGTAATATGGGTCTGTATTATCATAATCACAGGACGCGTATTGAGCCTAGTGTAGCCGCGAGGGAATACTTGGAAACTGGTGGAAAAAGTAGTAAACTAATATTATGATATATTATAAAGTACTAAAGTATTTGAAATTTTATAGCAAGATGCGAACTAGAAGTGGTCAAGGATCGTATGCGTAAAAAATCCAGATCCTAATGCAAGGCCTCCTGTTCCTCCTCGACCGCCCCAAGCCGTTGATGATGGCAATTCTAGGGGTGAGGCTAATCCACCTTCATTGACCTTGGAGGCAATCCAGAAGTTATTACATGACTCTCAAGTACAAAACAGACAAGAAATGACTCGTCTTCTGGATGAGCGACTGGGCGAAAAATCTAAGTCACAACCCGAAGATAGTGAGAAAAGTGTGGTTCCTGAGGGTACCAACCCAAGACAGACTTCTTCCCAGTGAGATTCTTCTTCCAAATCACAGCCCCAGTTCAAGACTAAAGGAGCGTGTACTTTTAAAGACTTTATGTCCTGTCGGCCTAAGGAGTTCAACGGGGAGATGGACCCGCGAATAACTATTCGGTGGGAGACTGAAATGGAACAAGTTCTTTGCATCTGTCATTGCGAAGAGGATATGAAGGTAGGATTTGCTTCTCAAATGTTAAAGGCGGAAGCTCTTAATTGGTGGAATACTCTCCGCCGAACCAAGGGAAGTGAGTTTGTTGATGCGTTGTCTTGGGAGGAGTTTGTTCAGCGGTTGAAAGGCAAGTTCTGTTCAGCTAGGCATCGGGAGAGCTTGGTCAATGAATTCTTTGCTCTTGCAAAGGAAAAACAGACAGTTGACGAGTACACTAAGAAGTTTTGTGAAATGTTGCCATTTTTGGAAGATACATTACCGAATGAGGCTGGAAGAATAAACCGGTATGTTAATGGGTTGTCGGGGGACTATTCATTGGAGGTTGGCAAGGCTACTACTCTCGATGAAGCCATTGAATCTGCGGCTAGAGTTGAGGGTATGATAGAAAAAAAGGCCAAAGAACGACAAGCTTTTGGGGAGAAACGAAAGTCTTCAGGAATCTCTGGAGCAAGCAAGAAAAGTCGTTTTTCATCGGGGTTTTCTAAGCAAAGTGAGGTTAAAGAATATAAGAAGTACGGAAAGAGGCACAGTGGGGAATGCAAGAAGGGCACTAGTGGGTGTTATAAATGTGGTCTTCCGGGCCACCAAGCCAAAGATTGCAAAGTGAAAGATATTAGCGAAGTGGAATGTTACAATTGCCACGAAAAAGGTCATTATAGTACCAATTGTCCAAAGAAGAAGAATGAAACATTAATTTCCACTGCAAGTAATAAAAAGACGGAGCCGGCAAAAACGAAAGGGAGAGCGTTCCAGATGACCCTAGAAGAGGCCAAAGAGGATCAGGACGTGGTGGCAGGTACACTCATTGTAAACTCACAACCTGCTTATGTTCTTTTTGATTCTGGAGCACATTTCTCTTTTGTGTCCCATGAATTTAGTAAGCGTCTGAATATACCAATGAAACCGCTAGATGATACCTGTGTAATAGAAGTCGCGTGGAGAGCTAGTTACGGTACGTCATTTGTATGAGAAATGTCCGATTGAGATTAATAGACGAACCTTAAAGGCTGACTTGCTACCTATCGGGATTAAAGGATTCGATATTGTTGTTGGGATGGATTGGCTCGGAACTCATAATGCTAAAATCCTTTGCGGAAAACGAATAGTATCGATCAAATTGCCTGATGATAGCAAAGTTTACATATATGGGGAACGTCGGAAGAACATGCAAAGTCTCATTACTGCTATTAAGGCCCGTAAATGCATCCATAAAGGGTGTGAATCATTTATCGCTTATGTGATGAATGGGAAGAAAGAGAAGCAGAAGATGGAGGATATAAAAGTGGTCAATGAACTCCTTGAAGTTTTTCCTGATGACTTACCTGCGTTACCACCCATTAGGCAAGTCGAGTTTCGCATTGATCTTGTTCCTGGAGCAAGTCCCATTGCTCGTGCGCCGTACCGCCTTGCTCCTACAGAGATGAGAGAACTTATGTCTCAGTTGCAAGAACTTCTTGACAATGGGTTTATTCGTCCCAGCTTTTCTCCTTGGGGAGCTCCAGTGTTGTTTGTCAAGAAGAAGGACGGTACTTGACAACGCCTAGTGATATTAAGTATTTTAGGCGTTGTTGAGCCCTGTTCTTGATAAATTTATATCAGATATATCTTGGTATTCTCACTTTTCGTGCCAGGACTTGTTTGGAGAAAAAGAATGGAAACAGGGACTAAAAGCGTGCAAAAGGAAGAAGTTTGGAAAGAATGAAAAATCAAGGAAACTCGTACGCGCGCTGCGAATACATCCTCTGCGCGACGCGGGCATACGGCGGTCGAACACATTTAAATGCCGAAGAAACGGGAAAAGATCAGTACGCGCGCCGCGGATTTCACTTCTGCGCGGCACGGCTGCGGGAAATTTGCAAGTATAAATAGATGCATTTCCAGCCGAAAACCGGAGCAAAGACCGGGTGTAAAATCGACCTTGAAGCTCTTTGACTCCATGATTTCGTTTCATCAAGCTTTCAATTGGTATTTTATGTTTTTGAATTTATTTTCCTTTTAGTAGTAAGTAGTATTTGTAGCTAAAGTCTTTGGGAGTGACAACCACTGACTTTGAGCACTTAGGGTTCTGATTTAGCAACATTTGGTTACTGTTTTTATGTTTGGGATCTGAATTTGGTTAATGCAATCATTCGGTTACATTTAATATTGGTTTTTCGGCGTTTTGGATGTTTGTGTTTGGTTTTGGTTATTGGTTTGTGTTTTAATGTTATTTTGACCTTATTGGGACTATTTTCCTTTGCTGAATTCAGTAACTAATTAGGTTAGTTTGTAGGCATTAAACCTTGGCTAGTAACTGTTCAGTAGAACTTTAGTTAGTGGCTAAGTTTATGCTTTTCTTGGTTTTGCTAGTTTGGATGCCTTTGATTGCTTCTGTTTCAGAGATGTACTTCTGATTTCAGAAAGTGACTAGGTCATTTGAGCATAGCTTAGCTTGGCTTGGGTGTGTTTGATCATTGCTTTTGTTTGCTAGTGATTAGGAAAATAGAAACCAGATCCTCCGACTGTAGCTGTGACACTACTAGTTGGTAATCTCTCATCTAGTCTAACCACGAAGCTCCTGTGGATCGACCCTGACTACCGCTATACTAGTGTGTGTTAGGTTTTCTCTTATTTTTGACCGCACGACGACCTCTGCGTGTGTCAAATTTTGGCGCCATTGCCGGGGAGCTGTGAGCTTAGGATAGGTGAGTAGTAGGAACTTGTTTCTTGTTTTTGAAAATTTCATTTTGGTAAGTTTGATTTTTTGATTTTTGTGGGCATGTTGCACTAGTGCATGCGTACCCGTAGGGGTAAGCAATTATCCCCATTGCAGTTTGATTCTGAGATTGAGCGTACTGCGCGCAAATTCCGTGCCCGTAGGCGTTTAAACATCATGAGTTTTAGTCAGGTTAGCAGTAGTCCGGTAAGTGTTGCCCAGGAACCATCAGGTGAGGCAACGGGGATGTTTTCTATTCCCCCACTATCAGAGTTTCAGTTTGGGAGCACGAGTGCTTCTGGTGGTGCAGTTTCAGCCCCTGCACCCATACCATCGTGCACTCCGCCATCTGTCCCACCATTTACACCCGCTTCACAACCACAATCTACCAATCCATTTACCTATGCAATGTCTTGGGGAGAGCCGACCCGTGATGGCACCCCAGCTCCTAGACAGCAGACACCAACATCTCAACCACAACCAGTTCTTTTTAAACCTCAAACCACATTCCAACCAACACAACCTATACACTTTCAACAACCGCCTCAGCCACAATACCATTATCCAGAGACGGAGGAGGTATATGACGAGGAAGACGAGGGATGGGTGCCACCAGCACCACAACCACAATGGAACCGAGGTCGGGGACCTCCTAGAAGAGCACCACAATATCCACCGCCAGGTCAGCGGGAATATAACGATCATCTTTACGGTAATCCCGCCCAACCTTTACATTTCGCACAACCGAGACGGCAATCGGTTGCATCACATTTCCAACCGCGGGAATATGATGATTCATCGCCAATCTATATTCCTGATAACATTGATTCGCATGTAGAGATAAGACCTCAGTTATTAGGAATATTGCCAGAGTTTAGAGGGTATAAGAAAGACGATCCCTATAATCATTTATATGAATTCTTAGCGATTGCTAATGCTAATAACCCTAGGAACACCAATAGAAACATTTTCAGGCTTAGACTGTTTCCATTCACCCTTAAGGATAAAGCCAAATATTGGTTCACATCGTTGCCATCGAACAGCATTACTACATGGGATCAGCTCAAGGCAAAATTCCTTCAGGAATTTTATCCAGCAAGTAAGACAACTGAAATCAGAAGAGTTATCCAGGATTTCCAGCAAAAGCTTGGAGAGGCTTTTCACAAAGCCTTTGACAGATTGAAGGAGTTGTTACGATCCTGTCCGCATCACGAAATTCCTAGGTGGCAGTTAGTTAAGTTATTCTTCGAAGGAGTCAGTGAGATGCATCAGGTCATGATAAATGCCTCATCCAGTGGGACATTTATGTGGCAGGACCCAGAGGAAGCTTGGCAGTTCTTGGAGCAGTTGAGCAATGGCTCCAAGGAAAACTTTTCTACCAGGAAGACTGTAGGTACGGCGGCAGCGGTAGGAGTCGATGCTGACTGGAAAAAGGAAGTGAAAAAGGAAATTAGTGAACTAAATAAGAAGTTTGACAGGCTCATGTCAACATTGCAGAATGGACCACCAAATTCATCACAAGGAGGTCAAGGAGGACCTAAGACTCACGAGGCAAATCAAGTTTATGGCCAGGGTCAAGGCCAGCACAACAACGGACGACCCTACAGGCCATACAACCAGGGACAGCAGCAAAATTTTAGGCAAAACAATTACCAGAGTCAATCGACTAGTCAGCCTAGAACGCATCAGCCTGCGAATAATGGAAACACCAATACAAATGGCAATAACAACAATAACAGGGGGCCCAGTAATGCTACCAACAACACCTCGGGGACCCAAGAAGAGATGATTGCTAAGATGTATAACATGGTCACTGCTACACAACAACAATCTCAAGCGAATGCAAAGGCCATTGCAAATATGGAGCGACAAATAGGTCAAATGGCTGCAGATCAGCAAAAGAGAGACAGTGGCAAGTTGCCGAGTGCTACTGAAGTCAATCCTACTCATAATCAGCGCCCAGGAAAAGAACAAGTCAACACTGTCGAATCAGGATGGCGAAAAGTCACGCTGGAGGACTTGTTTGAAGTAGGGAGTGAAGTGAGATCAGGGGAAGAAGAGAAGGCTCTAGAAAGCGAGGAAGGTAAAGAAGGAGGAGTCCCTGTTGAGAATGGCACTCAACCAGAAACAAATAAAGAGGTCCAAAAGGAAGAGCAATTAACGATAGCGGGGATTAAGCAAAAAAAGAAGAATAGGAAAGAAAAAAAGAAGCAGGAAGCACCCAGATCAATGGGGCCCTTAATGAATCAGCCCCTGTGGGACGAGCTTAAGAATGCCCCTGAAGACACCAGAATTCTGCAAGACATGTGTGAACAAAATGGGAAGAGCAAAGCACCTACACCAAAAACTGTGAGATTGACTATGAAAGCCAGCGAGGTGTTATTGGGAACACTGCCCAAGAAGGAAAAAGACCCTGGATCACCACTGATCACTACAACTGTAGGGGATGTGGTTATTCGAAACACCTTATTAGATTTGGGAGCAAATGTCAACATCTTGCCAGGATACCTGTACGATAAGTACAAAAATGAAGAAATTGAGCCAGCAGAAGTTGTATTGCAGTTGGCTGACCAATCAACTAAGGTATCTAGGGGAAAGCTAACAAATGTCATAGTCAAAGTTGGGGACTTTTTCTATCCCGTGGATTTTCTGGTCATGGAATATGAAAGTCTGGACGATGCGCCTGCGCTCATCTTAGGGCGTCCATTCTTAGCTACTGCTGGTTTAGTGATCGATTGCAAGACTGGAGATATGGATATTTTCTTCGGGACCAGGAAAAGAAGATTGAATATGTTTGGGAACCCGATATCATTACCTTCAGAAGAAAATGGAAAACAAGTAGATAGGAGAACATTAGTGGAGCCAGGAATCAGGAGTAAGGAAAAGATCTGGACACGTACGGGAGAGGGAGGAAAAGAATAAATTTTAAAAGAAACCAAAGACCACCCGTTGTCCACCATCGACAAAGAACAACTGCTGGACATGATAGAGATAATGGAAGCAAGGCACCAGCAATATGAAAAGGAATCCAGAGAACGAGAGGCGAATGTTTTTAAGCTCTTGAAATCTCAACAACAATGGATCAGCGGTGTGAGTGATCGAATAACCCAACTCACATCTCTTATGACAATGATGACCAACACTTTCATGCCAGAATTCCAGCAAATGCCATCAAGGGGTCAAGAAGAAGAAGAAGAAGATGCAGCTTAGGAGTAGAACGTCTGGCTGAAGACGTTAAACTTAGCGCTTGTTGGGAGGCAACCCATCGTGTCATAAGTTAGGATATATTTCTTTAAATAAAATACAAAAATACATCAATCTTTTTGCAGGTATTAGTAGTTTGAAATAAGTGTGGGGTCATTTGAGAAGTTCTGAAATTTTTGAAGTCCGCGCCGCGGATATTTGAATTACGCGACGCGGGATCGTAAACCAACCCGATGCGCAGGGGTTGATTTGGTGACACGCGCGACGCGCAAAGCATAAACCCGCGACGCGGTAAACGATAAGTCGGTTTTCTCCTTTATAAGGTAAGCCGCGGCTCACACGACCCACACACGACTCGGAGCTCTGGTTATCGAAATTCTCTTGCAATTTTTCTTGCTCATTTTGTTCCCACTGCCAAGGTACGCTATTCTAACTATCTAGTATTCATTAAAACTAGTGATTAGGTAGTTGATTTTAGTGATTTACCCAAAATAGTTCAAAACTTAGAATCGCTAATGCTAGCTCATAGGGTGTTTGTTTTGCCATATGGAGACCCTAGATGAGCTAGTCGGCACCTAGGCTACCTTGTGGTATGATTATATTGAGTTTTAGCAGGTTAAATTGTGAGTTTGATTCGGGGTTTGGAAACAGCCGCACGCCGCGCCGCGCCGCGGTGCGGCTGGGAAGATAATGACTGATTTTGCAAAAAAAATTTGTTTTGTGGCTATATTTTCTTTTTGCAGATGATGTTCAGATTGGAGCACGCTTTCCTCCAGTTCCCCACGGAGCTTGCCAGTTCGGCAGAGTACACCTCGCGGAGGGACGCATTGACTGCTCGTCGGGTTCTCGAGGCGACAGTCATTGATAGAGATATTCTGAGAGACGCAGGGCTCTGGCGTGCGATCGAGCCATTCTTATATCGCACCTGGACCCATGAGGAGGCATCATTCACATGCCGTGGCTGGGACAGGATCATGGCCACGGACGAGGACGTGGTCTATACGGAGCTTCTCCTGGAGTTCCTGTCTACTATCCATTTCGCTCCTAGGGCATCGGATCAACGATCCAGGCTCGTACGCTTTCGTTTGGGAGGTGAGCACAGGGAGTGCAACCTCCGGGAGTTCGGGAGGCGCACAGGCCTATACACTCCAGTAGACCTCCAGCATCGCTATTTCACCCGGTTCTTCGGGTCCTGCATTCAGGGGGAGCCGGACAGGGCTCCCAACATGGAGATTTGGACACCACTGTCCAACGTCATGTACGAGGCAGGGACCTCGAGGGAGAGCCACCTACGCGATCCACTTCACCGCCTCATGCACCGTATTGTCTCCACCTCCATCATGCAGCGGGAGGGAGGCGAGAAGGTGTCGGGCGACGACATGACATTTCTATGGGCTCTCCTCGACCCGTCCCGATTCTTCCATCTCCCCTTTGCCCTCGCGGTCGCTCTCTCCACCCACTCGACGGGCGCCTCCAGCAACAGCCCACTAGCCAGGGGGTATTTTATTACCCGCCTGGCCCGCTCATATGGCATTCTCACTGCCTCCGTGGCAGCCTCCTTGACCGCTCTGCCTCCATCGCGCACTACAGCACGCACTTTGGAGAGGATGCGGCTCATTGAGCTGCAGCGCCCGGGGCAGTTCATCCGGGCACCGACCGAGCCTCCTCAGGCACCTCAGCCGCGTATGCCCAGCCTGGCAGGAGACGCAGGTGGCCAAAGGCAGCGCCAGAGCCCACAGCCCCGACACAGCCGCAGGAGGATCCAGCGGCCATCCATCGGTTGGAGGCCCGGGTTGCGAGGATGGAGGACCAGCTTGAGTGGATCGGGGAGGTACTTTTGGAGTTGGCCACTCAGCAGGGCCGACGCCCCCGACCATTCCCAGCCAGGACCCATGATCATGAGGCCGGATCCTCCAGGCCACCTGATAGCGATTGATGTACTTTTTTTTCTTTCTTTTTTATATTTTTGGGATATATGTACAAACTTATAACACTCCTATTTGTATATTTTTGTTCATATTTTATTTGTCATGTTTGTTTTTAATTTGTTTGTTAAGTTATGCATGATATACCAATTTGAGAAGGAGTTGTCTCAGACAAGTGTGGGGTCACCGTGCCCCCTCCACTTGTCTCGACCACCGGCGTGTTCACTGTAGCGCTACAACTCCAGAATACGAAATCAAGGATCCATCTGTACGCAATTATACCTGTGATATTGAGCACCAAGCAGTCTATCGTCCAAAAAGGGATAACTCTTTCTCCCTTATTTTGAAATAAATTTTGTTCAACGGGGACGTTGTACGGTTTTAAGTGTGGGGTGTGGACGGTCGAAAGAGAAATTTTTTGAAATTTTTGCAGAAATGATCAATTTTTCAATTTTTAGCAATAGTTTTCAAAATTTTTAATAAATTGCAATTTTGAAATGAATAGTTTGTGATTGTGATAGCATTAGTATTTTTCAAGAAATACTGTTTTGTTGTGATCATGCTATTACTTAGTCAAATAAGTTGAGTTTTACGAGTTTAGAAGATTGAGCTGTTTTAGGATTGGAATTTAGGAAGGAAAAGTCAATCTGTGGCCTTTGTTGTTCGAGCCGGTAGGTCTAAAATGGGTGGGCCTTATGCACCTTACCACCTAAGATCGTCTGGTCTGGGATGGTATTTCTGAAAGCTCGTTACACGGACAACATCGAAAGTCATGGACAATTCTTTAATGGCCTTTAGAATCTGAATGAGTACGTACACTTCATTGTGGACAGAAAATTTGTAATCAAGGGTTCTTTAGAAAGCCATGAATTCCAAAGAACAATTCAATTATGTTTTCGCGAATTATTCCACTCTAACTCAAAGAGCAATAAACTTTGAAACTGAACACAGTCAAAAATTGTTTGATTCTTTATTATAATTTGTTAAAAACTCTCTTGCTTGGGGACAAGCAAGGCACAAGTGTGGGGTGTTTGACAACGCCTAGTGATATTAAGTATTTTAGGCGTTGTTGAGCCCTGTTCTTGATAAATTTATATCAGATATATCTTGGTATTCTCACTTTTCGTGCCAGGACTTGTTTGGAGAAAAAGAATGGAAACAGGGACTAAAAGCATGCAAAAGGAAGAAGTTTGGAAAGAATGAAAAATCAAGGAAACTCGTACGCGCGCCGCGGATACATCATCTGCGCGATGCGGGCTTAAGGCGGTGGAACACATTTAAATGCCGAAGAAACGGGAAAAGATCAATACGCGCGCCGCGGATTTCACTTCTGCGCGGCGCGGCTGCGGGAAATTTGCAAGTATAAATAGATGCATTTCCAGCCGAAAACTGGAGCAAAGACCGGGTGTAAAATCGACCTTGAAGCTCTTTGACTCCAGGATTTCGTTTCAGCAAGCTTTCAATTGGTATTTTATGTTTTTGAATTTATTTTCCTTTTAGTAGTAAGTAGTATTTGTAGCTAAAGTCTTTGGGAGTGACAACCACTGACTTTGAGCACTTAGGGTTCTGATTTAGCAACATTTGGTTACTGTTTTTATGTTTGGGATCTGAATTTGGTTAATGCAATCATTCGGTTACATTTAATATTGGTTTTTCGGCGTTTTGGATGTTTGTGTTTGGTTTTGGTTATTGGTTTGTGTTTTAATGTTATTTTGACCTTATTGGGACTGTTTTCCTTTGCTGATTTCAGTAACTAATTAGGTTAGTTTGTAGGCATTAAACCTTGGCTAGTAACTGTTCAGTAGAACTTTAGTTAGTGGCTAAGTTTATGCTTTGCTTGGTTTTGCTAGTTTGGATGCCTTTGATTGCTTCTGTTTCAGAGATGTACTTCTGATTTCAGAAAGTGACTAGGTCATTTGAGCATAGCTTAGCTTGGCTTGGGTGTGTTTGATTATTGCTTTTGTTTGCTAGTGATTAGGAAAATAGAAACCAGATCCTCCGACTGTAGCTGTGACACTACTAGTTGGTAATCTCTCATCTAGTCTAACCACGAAGCTCCTGTGGATCGACCCTGACTACCGCTATACTAGTGTGTGTTAGGTTTTCTCTTATTTTTGACCGCACGACGACCTCTGCGCGTTTCAGTACTATGCGTATGTGTATAGATTATCGCGAGCTCAATAAAGTGACAATCTAGAATCGATACCCTTTGCCACGAATTGATGATTTATTCGATCAGTTGCAGGGAGCTAGTTATTTCTCTAAAATTGATCTTCGTTCTGGATATCATCAAGTACGGGTGAAGGATGAAGATGTATGTAAGACTGCATTCCGAACTCGATATGGTCACTATGAATTTTTAGTGATGCCATTCGGCCTTACTAATGCCCCAGCCGTGTTTATGGACCTTATGAATAGAGTTTGTAAACCTTTTCTTGACATATCGTTTTCATCGACGATATTCTGTTTTATTCGAAAAGTGAAGCGGAGCATGAAGTACACTTACGTGAAGTCCTGTGTACCTTGAAGAATGAACAGTTATACGCGAAGTTGTCAAAGTGTGACTTTTGGTTGCGGGAAGTTCAATTTCTGGGCCATGTTGTTTCAGCTGAAGGTATTAAAGTGGATCCAGCAAAAATAGAAGCGGTAATGAAATGGGAGCCACCGAAAACACCTACAGAAGTTAGGAGTTTTCTTGGATTAGCCGGTTATTACCGACGGTTTATTCAAAATTTCTCTAAAATAGCAGTGCCACTGACTCAGCTAACCCGGAAAGAGGTGAAGTTTTTCTGGGGAGAAAAACAGAAAGAAGCTTTCGAGATATTGAAGAAGAAGTTATGTGAAGCTCCAGTATTATCTTTACCAGAAGGCACAGAAGAGTTTATAGTATACAGCGATGCGTCTAATAGAGGTCTCGGTTGCGTACTTATGCAACGGGGCAAAGTCATTGCCTATGCCTCTAGACAGCTAAAAGATGCAAAGACACGTTATACCACTCATGATTTGGAATTGGCTGCAATTGTGTTTGCATTGAAGATCTGGAGACACTATCTGTATGGTACGAAATGCAAGATATATACAGATCACAAAAGTCTACAATATCTTTTCACTCAAAAAGAATTGAATTTGAGACAGACACGATGGATCGAGCTCGTGAATGATTATGATTGTGAAATAATATACCACGAAGGAAAAGCTAACGTAGTAGCCGATACTTTAAGCCGAAAGATTCGTGAAAAAGTTGTTAAAGGGAGATCCATGAGAATTGAAGTGGTCTCAACTTTAATTCAAAAGATTAAAGAAGCTCAAGACAGTGCTTTAACCGAAGATAATATAAAGAAAGAAAAGCTTGGGAAAAAGGTGGTGTTTGAAGTGAATACTCAAGGGTTGCGTACTTTTAAAGGACGTATTTGGGTCCCCAAATATGGAGCAACCAGAAAGATAGTCTTGGATGATTCTCACAAATCTAAGTATTCTATACATCCTGGAAGTACGAAAACATATCAAGATTTGAAGCAACATTACTGGTGGCCAGGAATGAAAAAGAGAATAGCAAAGTACATATCCCGCTGTGAGACCTGTGCACAAGTAAAAGCAGAACATCAGGTACCGTATGGTAATGCGCAGTTGTTGCAGATACCAGCAGGGAAGTGGGAAGAAGTGACCATGGATTTTGTTGTGGGGCTGCCAAGAACACGAAGAGGACACGATAGTATATGGGTCATTGTTGACAGATTGACCAAAAGTGCCTTATTTCTCGCGATCAAAGAAACTACACCACTTGGAACACTAGCTCAGTTATACATTGATGAAGTGATCAGACTCCATGGAGCACCATTATCTATAGTATCAGATAGGGATCCTAGATTCACGTCTAACTTTTGGGATTCTCTACAAGAAAGGATGGGAACTCGAATCAAGATGAGTACAGCCTACCACCCTCAAACAGATGGGCAAAGCGAACGTACTATTCAGACACTGGAGGACATGTTGAGATCTTGTGCCATTGATTTTGGAGGTAATTGGGATGAGCACCTACCATTGGTAGAATTCTCGTATAACAACAGTTATCACTCAAGCATCAAGATGCCGCCTTTTGAAGCTCTATATGGTAGGAAATGTAGAACACCAGTGTGTTGGTTAGAGGCTGGAGAAACAAAACTCACCGGACCAGAAATAGTAAGAATGACGAATGAAAAGATTAGTGTGATACAGACCAACATGAAAGCCGCACAAGATCGCCAAAGAAGCTACTCAAACTTGAAGAAAAGACTGTATGATCTAAAAGAAGGTGATTTGGTGATGATAAAAGTATCACCTTGGAAGGGGGTAATAAGATTTGGTAAGAGAGGCAAGTTGAGCCCAAGATATATTGGACCCTTCAAAATTTTGAAAAGAATTGGACTACAAGCGTTCAAACTAGAACTGCCACAAGAACTTAAAGGAATACATGATACATTTCATGTATGTTATCTCAAGAAGTATTTTGGGAAGAAAGAGTTAACCATTCCTTTAGAAGAAGTAAGGGTGGAAACACCCAACAAACTAATTGAAGAACCAGAAGCGATGTTAGAGGTGAAAACCAAGAAGCTAAGGAACAAAGAAATTGACCTAGTATTGGTCAAGTGGAAACACTCATTGGGCTCGGATTTGACTTGGGAAACGTTGGAAAGCATGAAGAAAAGATACCCTAATTTCACAGATTTTGAAGCGATTCCGAGGACGGAATCCTAATTAGGGGGAGGTAGTTGAAACGACCAAAAAAAATTATAATATAAATATGTAAAATAAGATGTGTGAAACTTAAAGTTTTATATGTAATATTATGAGAAATTATGGTTGTAAGGGTAATCTAGTCATTTTACCATAAAAAGGGTAAATTGGTCATTTGACCACATGCAGAAATTATTATAAAAATTTATTTATAGTTTAGGACTAAAAATGTGAGAAATTAAGTTTTATGTAAGTATGTGTGATTTTTGGTGGTCAAAGTTCAAGGAAGTGAACTTGAGGGACTAGAACTGGAAAATTGGAAGTATAAAAGGGAGAAAGATCTCCCCACATGTTCAGAAATGTGTAGAAGCCACGGGAGAAACCTCTGGAGGAACCGAGAGCAAGGCTAGGAAGAAGAACAAGGAGATTTTCAACAAGAATTGAAGATATAATCTAAACCAAGGTTAGTATTTCAAGTTCTAACCTAGATTGTTCTTGATGAGTTTTTCTTAGAAACTGAAATTTGTAATTTCAGTCATGAATTAAGTGTCTAAGTGGCTTATTAATTACAGTAAGTCATGTTAAAAGAACTTAATTCAATAATATGGAAGTAGGTTGCTATTTTGAAGGAATTGAGATTTTGATCAAGAACCCTAGATGATGAGTTCTTGTGATAAACTTGATTCTAAGGGCTTAAAATGAGTTCTAGATGCTATATTGACTGAAACAAATCAGTAGAAACAATTAAACCTTGATAATTTTGGTTTTGGACCAAAATTGTGAAAACGGGAAATTGTGAAAATGGATTTGAATTTGATCCTTCTATGGTTTAAAACTTGTTATTAGCCAAAGGTTTTGGTATTGGAACATTTCCCAGTGATTAAGTCGAGTAATAAGGGCTTAACAAGAGAAAATGGGATTTTACAGCACAAAAATCGGACTTACTGATCTGGAAATCGAAGCGATCGCGACTCGACCACCCTCCAGGTCGCGACGCGACGCGACGGCAGAGTGAAATGCAGTTTTGCTTCAAAGTCCCCTGCCAAGTGATTTTGGATTTTGAGATTTGGTCATATACTTGTTCAAATGACCCCAAATTTTGAACATAGGTCCAATATAGTCCAAAACTTCACAGAAAATTTCAGAATCGAAATACGAACCTCCGAGAGTACTGTAGTAAAATACGTATAATATACAATTTAATTAAAGTTGGTCATTCAAAAGTTTTACACTTGTTTTGACCATTAATGGTATAATAAGGACTCTAATGGGTTATAGAGTCATTAGAAATAAATATTAATGTATCGTATATTACATATAGGTGCAAGTCAAGTAATTGGACATCGAAAGGGTAAAGAACCAAGGGACATCTAATCGACTTTTCAAGATCTATAAGGTGAGTACATGTAGTATTTTAACCCATTTTGGGATACATGACAAGTAAGTATTTTTCAGATTTCATATAATGGTTCTTATGTGTGAAAATATTTGCAAAAATGATATATTTTCTAGCTTATATGGAAAGTAAACTGCTATATTTGAAAGTTTTGAATTTGGCAAAAGCCTAGATTCTTGTTAAAAGC
The DNA here is from genome assembly GCA_023525715.1 of Cichorium intybus. NCBI lineage: Eukaryota > Viridiplantae > Streptophyta > Magnoliopsida > Asterales > Asteraceae > Cichorium > Cichorium intybus. Next base: position 30,606,675 of record CM042011.1, read on the forward strand.
GTGTTGAGTAAAAAGCTTGGCATTTAGCCATTATGTGTACAAGTAATGCTTCAGTTTCTAGAAAGTATTTTTATTCTTGACTGGTATTGTAGCTAGCAATGTTAGTAAGGGAACTATGTTCCACCTACCCGGGTTAGGTAAGGAGTCTACTGGGGAAAACCCCTTCGCGAAGTAGGCTGCCTCAGCACTTCTACTGTGAGGATTGATCCGTTCTTTCTAGCTGTAGAGACTTGGGGTATCACTTATAGTGATTAAAGCCCTAAGTATAAAATTCCAGCAAGTTTATAAAACCAGTCAAAGAAAGTATGAAAGAAGCTAGTTTTGAAAGATATAAAATGGTTTTGAAAGATAAAAAAGTTATAGTATATTAATACTATAAAGTTTTTGCGAATGTTTATATTATAAAATTTTTATAAAAGGTTGAAAAAGGAGGTTAAATATTTGGGTCTAAAACTCATGTAACTCACGAGACATTTTGTCTTACGTATTCTGTTTTTATGCCATGTATTCCAGGTTCAGGTGCGAGGTTGTGAGATAATTTAAAGATGTAAAATATGCTTGTCCTAGAGTGTAAAAGAGTGGAGCTGGGTACAGCTATCATGTATTGGTATTGATTAAATCCTTTCTCTTAAACTTTATGGTTGTTGATATGTATTTGTAACACCCCTTGTTGTATTTAAAAACAAAGACAATGGTTTTTGGTAAACCGTATTCTGTAAAATATGCTTTTATGTAATATAAATGGTTTGTAAAAGTTGGGGCGTTACATATATATATATATATATATATATATATATATATATATATATATATATATATATATATATATATATATATATATATATACACGTACGTTATCCGTACCCGACAGAGATCGTGCGCTACCACGTATCACACCTGAACCAATAGAAGGCGTGGTAGGAGACAAAGGAATGATCATCCAATCAACGCCTCTGTCCCCTCCTGCCCTCGCAGGTGCCCTGTCGCCCTAATGCGAGACCTGCCCCACCTATAAAAGCCCTCAAAGGGCTCACGGTAAAGGGATCTCTCCCTCTCTTATTTCACACATACTATCATCCCTTCGCCGGAGACTAACTTATCCATCAAAGCGTTTTCCCGGGACCTCCTCCCGAAAAACGGCTAACGGCTCTCTTTTCTTGTGGTTGTGTTCTCAGGCTCACTCCCATATAACCACCTAGTCCTACTCCTGAAGACCATTGGAGTCTGATAACGCATCATTGGCGCCATCCGTATTGTGACATGCAACAAAAACCACATCGTCCTTCTCCAGCGATGGCCACCGAAGGAACAAGTGGAGACGGAAATCACCATACAAGCCCAATCCACCTTATGATATCCCTAGGCCCCGTGGTGACCGAATCTATACCAAGCACACCATCACCATCCGCAAACAACATACGAATACCTTCCATGGTTCCACAGCGAACCATCTCTCCGACGGCAATAACATATACCATGACCTCATCAGCCATGAACACACCCCCACCATACATACCGTTCAACTATCCATTCCCATAGTTCCAACTGGCAGTAGGCACACAATCGCTCACCTCACCTCACACATCCTTCATTAGCCCACCACAAACACTCCCGGCTGCGTAAACTACCGGCAGTACTCCATTACTAGCCACCATTCCCCCCATATCCACGCCTATTCGACAATCACCAACGCCAACGCCGGTAAGTATACCTATATTGACACCAGGAGCGCAAAAAATATAACATCTCCACTAGTATACACTCAACCACCCATATACCATCTCGGCATCCCCCCACTCCAACCACCATACGCAGCAAGCCAACCATCTACAATAACATAAAAATCACCATTCATTAAAGAGATACACGATTACGACATGCCAAACACAGCAAAATTACCACACCTAAAGACGTATAACGGAGCAACCTGCCGAGACAGTCATGTCGACGCGTATGAATGGCACATGCAAAACTCAAGCTGGATGAACGATTTTGGTGTACACTTTCCCACAACGCTAGATGGGAATGCTGGGGCATTAGTCAAAAGCCGCCAGGAAGCATACGCAACTTCGCTAAACTAAAAGAGCAGTTCCTCACAAATTTCATGCAGTTGTGCAAATATAGGGGTGATATTCGCGAAATAATCTGATGTAAACAAATCGAGGGCGAAACAGTTCGAAATTATTTCAAACGACTCAACGAAGCTACGTTGAACATGCCGGGGCAGAACGATAATCTCGTAACAGGAGCCTTCACGCACGGCCTCTTACCTGGACCACTGTCGACGAAGTTCCTAGGCAAGCCAACAGCCAGACGCCAGAAAATAAAGAAACACGTTGAACGCTTCTTAAGGAAAGAGGAGGGAACTGCCGCCAAAGAGGCCTACCTAAAAGCAGTCGCCACCTCCTCGATGAAACCAAGAGACAGCCATGGGACCTACCCTGGAGACAAGCAAAATGCCTATAGAAAAGGAATACCAATGAGACCGTACAACAACCATTTCAGAGAAGACAGGAGACACCGCTGGACAGACATCCTGGCTATTGCAGAAAAAACCAGAACAACAAAGAAACCACCAGAGCGTCCACGTGATAAATCCAAATATTGTAAAGTTCACAAGAGATACGGCTACGACATAGCCGAATGTGCACTCCTAAAGAAATAACTAGATGAACGGATCCAGCGCGGAAACCTTTCAAACATAGCCAAAAGCATCTGACCCCAAAATGAAAAGCACGACACAAACAACCGAAACAAACAAAATGACACCAAAGGAACATAAATTCTGCTGATCAACAGAAGTCGGCAAATACAAAGCAGGTCAATAGCAAAGCATCTGAGACAGGAGATATCCTTCTCGAGCAACGATCAAACACCAGCTGGCTGGAATGGCGAAGACTCGCTGGTCATTCAAGTGCAAATTCGAGACTTAATCATACATCGGGTACACATAAACAGCGGAAGTGCGGAATATATCATGTTCGAGCATTGTTTCCGCCAATTACCGCAGGAATGGAGGGTAGAGCTCCGCCCGCCAGCGGGTCACCTAAGAAGATTTACGAGCCACAGCATCGTACCGACAGGAATGATATACCTACCGTTCACCCTCGAAAACGATGATGAAAAACGGAAAAAGACAGTAACGCTAGAATTCATGGTCGTACGAGCACCTTCTGAACACAACATTATTCTAGGCCGAACGGCGGCATTGCGTTTCAGCATGGTAGCATCAACACTACATGGCCTAATCAAATTTCCAACAGACGACGGAATTGCTACTATCCCCGCCACCCCACATAGGAAGCTTGAATGTTACCAAGTTATGACACCAAATGATATCGCGGGAAGTCAAAAAAGACCATGCAAAATCGATGCTAAAGCCGGTGAAATAGTCAGCGAAACCCACCCAGATCAGAAAGTCCGCATTGGCACAACACTACCCGACGACCTACACAACAAACATGTATAGCGTGAAGCAGAAACAAAGAGGCCAAACGGGAGAACTTAACAAAGCAATCAACGTTGAGGTTGCAAAACTTGTCAAGGTTAGAATAGTCCAAGAAGCTTTCTTCCCAATGTGGATAGCAAACCCGGTGACGGTAAAAAAGAGCGACGGAAGTTGGTGGATGTGTATTGATTACACATACCTCAACAAGGGCTGCCCAAAGGATTGCTACCCGCTACCCAAAATAGATTAGAAGGTCGAGTCCCTAGAAGGATTTAAGTGGAAATGTTTCTTGGATATATACAAGGGATACCATCAGATATTGATTCGCCAAGAAAACGAGGACAAAACGGCGTTTTACACCGACCATGGCACCTTTTGTTACCAGAAGATGCTCTTTGGGCTCAAGAACGTCGGAGCAACATATCAGCGATTGGTAGACAAGGTTTTCAAAGATCAAATCGAACGAAATGTGGAAGTGTATGTAGACGACATGGTGACCCTGCAGCGTGCCCACCTAGACGTACGGTATCCGTACCCGGCAGAGATCGTGCGCCTACCACATATCACACTGAACCAATAGAAGGCGTGGCAGGAGACAAAGGACTGATCACCCAATCAGCACCTTTGTCTCCTCCTGCCCTCGCAGGCATCCTGTCGCCCCACATTTAGTTTGTAATCATGCAATGTGATGGACGATGGAACTGGGGTGAGGGGAAACAAGGTCCCACATTTAGTAACAGCTGAGTTCGAGTGATGTTTTATCGATGTCTTTATGTTCTGATTGTATTCATTGTAAACTCTATTCTCATTGCTCACTAATCATGATTTTGTCTTTTTAAAATTATTATTATTATTATCAATGTTATCTTCAAATGTATCCTATTTTAATTGGTTTTAGTTTCCAACGACCGACCGAAATGTGAGTGAATTGCTATTATTCATAAAAGAATGTACTCATTTTATAGTTATATTTTTACGCATAACAAAACGTACTTCTATTTTTTACTCATGAATATAAGTATATTGCTATTATTTGTTAAAAACTTAAGTAAATTGCTATTATGGGTAAATTATAAAATTGAAAATGCTACTTGATAAGTAATTTAGAAAACCAAGTTTCCTCCTAATGGGCAGCATTGTCATACCTAAATGCAGCGGGACGCAAATTTTATGTGATGTCATGGTATGAGGAAAAATGGTATGTATTACATGGTTGGAAAGATGTAAAAAGCCTTTGAATAATTAGATTACGAAGATTTCCTAACAAGGACATATATGTATTATGTGATTAACTCATTTTCTTTTTGTTTCAGTTTGATGGCTATTTGAACTTTGTTTTTGGCATCTGTGGGGCCTATGATGCAACTTGATGTTTTGAATAACTTAAATGGTTTAAGTAAATCTAATATTGTCATTATCTTAAGAGAATGTTATGTTAAAAGTCTATCGAAAGATTTCATTCTTGCATCAATTGGCGAGAACTAACGCTAGTAAAGCCAATAACCCTACATAAATATTACTCTAGATGATATTCATGTCTTTTCATCACCATAAAATTTTTTTAAACACCGAGAAAATCTTTATTAATAAGAAAAAGCTAGTGAGGCGTTAGCATTACAAAACATTGATACATTCAGCTTTCGAGTTCACCCACCCATCGTTGCAATTCATGACAATTAAATGTAGTGTTCAAATTTGAACATCACAACTTATTTATATGATGGGTTGGTTAAAAGAGTAATACAACGACACCTTTGGAAGTGGCGACAAAGTCATGGTAAGGGGTCTGCTATGAGCCTTTGACCACTTTTCTTGATTATTCAAACTTTCAAAGTATAATGTTATGAGATCTGAAGTCTCCCTGTAACACAAATTACCCATTTAATTTCAGAATAATAAGAAAAAGAAAGGAAACAAAATGTATGACTTCAACCCTCAAAGTACTAAAATTTCAACCGTTTTCTACAGTATCAATAATTAGGATATCTTACTTATAAGTTCAAAACTATCAAAAAATTCAAAAAAAAAACAACAATAACTTAACACAATAACCACTTAACTGGGATTAGTATGTAAATCACCATATTTATTCCAGTGCCACTACATTTCTTAGTTACTGCAGTTCCCAAAACTACGAACACCATATTTTTATTCTAGTCATGAAGATCTAAAAACAAAATGAAAAAATTCGTATTCCCTCGATGCCTACATCTACATGATTTCCCCACTCTCTTCACCGAAGTTATTCCCTTCAGCGAGGTAAAGCTGTTTTGCAATTATCTCTGTCCTAAAATGCTACAAAAGAGAAAAAGTTATTAGATGTCTTAAGACACACGAGCTTTACCTTGAAGTATACCTTATAAATAAGACCAAAAATATTAAGTTTTTTTTTTAAACATATGTCTAAAAACCTCAACAAATACCATTTGGTAGTGGTCATAATGATCTTGGAATGTGTGTTGAGATCAATAGGTGTAAATGGGTTGATATTTACCATTAGTGTCTTAGAAACTATGATTTTCATACTTATTCAACAGCTCTAGTAGGTGAATAATCTACAATGAAAGACAATAGAAAATTAACGCATACATTGACTGCACCATTTTCAGTTCGATAATTACCTGAGAATCAAATGCTGAAATGGGCAACAATGAATGATCATATGCACAAAAATGCAAACATATAACTAAAAAAATTAATTAAATTATATTATCTTATCATAATGAATTAGCTTGTCCATCTAATTGAACAAATATTCTGCACATAGTATTCAATCTGATTGTCCAGGTAACATTTTAATGTTTGTTGTATTTCAAGTAAGATCATCAACTTGAAGTAATAATTTAAGAAGAAATGAAAATACTTACTTGAGTTACAGCAACATCAATGAAATTATGCACCCTCTTCTCCAATTAACAACCAAATAGAAAACATAACAAAAAAAAATACAAAGCAAGGAACTATTAAACTCAAAGTCCAGCCTGCATGTTAAATGCAACCATAAGCCTTTATTTCATAAATGCAAAACCAGAACATTTAATATTAAACTCAAAGCCAGACACATAAGAAAAAAATTGAAACCAAATCATAATGTGCAAGATGAACGATGCACTTCATTTTTCCAAAAAAGGTGAAATGATCTGATATGCATCTAATCTGTTTAGAATAAAAAGAAATTAAAATTCGTATTATAAATAAAAATAAAAGCATAATATCAACTCTAAACTTAAATGGAGAGCCGATTTTAGCAAATACAAACCTGGAAAGTACAGTACCGCTAGATGATTTCTAAATCATGGAATTATCTCATGAATTCTCTAGATTTACAATAAACCCAAAAAACACATAATCAAATCCAGCAAGCAGTTAAAGAAAAAAGTAAACACATGTGCAGTTTTAGCGTGAAAAATAGGAAGAGAATGAGAGAATAGAGAACCAATAAAGTGAGATTGAAATTGAGGGAGTGACCGTATGGAGAAAGGGGCGTGGCTATATGATTAATAAGAAAACCTTCTCAAATTACCGAGCCTCTTTTTTGATGTCGCGATGTTAAGCAACAAAAAAATACATTCAAATCATAAACAATAGATAAAATCTAATAAATTGATCGGATTGAGAGGTATAAGAAAACAGAGGTATAAACAAAAATAGAGTATAAATTTCCAATCTAGAACACCACCTGTCCATCAGCAATACGAGTCGGAAGGCATAGGAGGCGAGTCCTAACTTAGGTATTCAAGTCACTCCCCAAAAGTCCTATGATGTCGAATATCTTAATAACTCCTGTACCAAAACTCTATATCGTTATTTAGATAAAATGGTGTGCGAGAAACTTAGATTAATTTTAGGGTTGAGAAAACTTAACCCAGGGCAAATAATTAAGAGTCGGCGGAGAGAGCTAAATATGATGAGTGGTGACGGTGGTGCAGTGGATGGTCGAGAAAGAATCGGATGTTGATGACGGTGGCGATTAGTTGTGTTGTCGGGTGATTGATGGTCTGATTATCAACGTGGTGGTGCGTTTGTGTTGGTGATGGTCTGATGATCCGCTGGTGTACTGACGGTTTGTGGTGGTAGATGGCTTCAATAGTTGGGTTTTTGGCGTCGTATTGTGGTTCCAGTGGTGGAAATAGTGGTGGCTGGTGGGATTTTAATGGATTTAGAGAGAGGAAAACACAGAGATCGTCAATTCAAATGTAGCGAATACTCAAGGTGGGAAGTTTGGATTTCAAAATTCACTCTGTAAATGCCCTTCCCATTCTTCCGATTTATATTTGAGAAGAAGTTTGAGATAGGATTATAGAAAGTTTGAGATAGGATTATAGGGATAAGATTGAATTGATCCTCAAATCACGTATCTTCAAATCACATTACTGAATTGTATAAGCATTAAAACTTGTACATTATGCACAATATGTTGGATCTCTTAATTTTAAGAGTTTCCATTTTTAGAAACCAGCAAATAGCAAATAGGAGGTGATGTATCCTACATCGACTCAAAACAAAGCACCAAAGGGGTACCTCTTGTTATAAATACATGGCTTTGGCCTTATGCAAAATTCACACATTGGACTGATATGAACGACTTCGCTCCAGGATCAAATTTGGTTCAGCAAAAGTGTACAAATATATTTTTAGTAAAAATATTATTTTTTGATATGTTTAATCCGGTTTCCTTAAAGTAAATCGAACCGAGTTGGTCCGAGTTGAGCCGATGTTGACCGATTTTGACTTGTATCCAATTTTTAGGCTAAGTTGGTGAAACTCGCTTCGGTTGGGGTCGGAGTAACTCGCCGAGTGCTCGGCCGAGTTACCCGAGTTTTACAACCCTGGAGTTAGAGTTAGTACATGTATGTGTCTGAACCCTTTATTTTTAGCTTAATGTTTATATTAGGGCTTTCAAATATGTACCACAAAAAATCTACCAAATGTTTACCGACCGAACCAATAAAATAGGTTGTCAATAGTTTGATAGTCAATATGTTTGGCCGATGAAACCGTACTAATTGCATTGTCTTGGTACGTTAACGGTACAAAATTTTGAATACAACGGTAGTACCATACCAACCAATTCATATATATATATATATATATATATATATATATATATATATATATATATATATATATATATATATATATATATATATATATATATATATATATTACCAACCACCCACCACATATGTTTGCTTATGTTGTTTCTAGTTCGAAAAACTAAACTTTTTGATTATTGGGTGATGATTAAAATTCAAAGCGCTACATAAATTATCAATTGTCAATCTCTTCAAAATTATACTAGTTTAACTTTTTGGTATATATCATTACCAACATATACCAACTAAACTTTTTTGATAGTCAAATACATTGATACAAAGTATACTTGATACGGTACTAGTAGGTAAATTTCTTTACCAACTATAGTTGGTATGATATATGATTTGTCGAAAAAATACCCGATACCTACTTTGTTCACCACTAGTTTACATAAGCATTTTTCACTCACAATGTGATATCCAAGAAGATTTTTGGAACCTTTTTAAGTTTTTATAAATTAAAAAAATAAAAATATTGAAATGAAACTATAGATTAAAATTTAAAGATTATATTTAATTAAAACAATAAATGTTAAATGATGGAGTGTTTGAAAATTCAAAAGCATTAATATCGTTTTATAAAATAATATTAATAATAACAATCAAAAACAAAATAAATGAACGACAATAAACATAAAAGAATTAAATCAGAAGTTGCAACAGGTGATTAAAAATGTACTTAAATTCATCTCATTTCAAACAGGTAGCACTAGATAGAACTAGAAGAAAAGGTTTCGTGTTCACATTTCACACCACATGGACGGAACTCAAAGCCCACGTTTCAAGACAATAATCATGAAGTAAACCCCATTAGAATAAAGCAAAACAATTCAGAAAAAAGCTCAACCCCCCTACCATGGAGGAAGAACAGGCTCTCCAGAAACAAAAATATTATTGGGGAAATACACCAGATGAAGAAGAATACCACAAACTCCATAACATCAAGTCCAGTACTTCTTTCTTCAAATCACCACGAGGGTTATCTCTATTCACCAGATCATGGCTTCCCCTCACCCCACCACGTGGAATCATCTGTATGGTCCACGGATACGGCAACGACATCAGCTGGACCTTCCAAGCCACGCCGATCTTCCTCGCCGGCAACGGGTATGCCTGTTTCGCAATTGACATGGAAGGCCACGGCCGATCTGAAGGACTCAAGGCCTTCGTCCCCAACGTAGACGATGTCGTTGCAGATTACTTAGCGTTCTTCACCTCAATCGTCAATTCAACCGATTTCAAAGATAAAAACCTCCCTAAATTCTTATTCGGTGAATCCATGGGCGGTGCAATTTGCCTCTTAATTGAACTCAACAAACCTAAATTCTTCAATGGCGCAATCTTAATCGCTCCCATGTGTAAGATCTCGGATAAAGTAAGACCTAAGTGGCCGATTCCTGAGGTTTTGATGTTTGTATCGAAGTTCGCCCCAAGTTTGGCCATCGTACCGACTGCTGATTTAGTCGATAAGTCTGTTAAAGTTCCGGAGAAGAAAATCATCGCTGTTATGAATCCGATGAGATACACAGGAAAACCGAGATTGGGGACAGTGATGGAGCTGTTACGAGTGACAGATTATTTGAGCGGCAAATTAAGCGATGTGGACATACCATTCATCCTGTTACATGGAAACGCCGATGTTGTTACAGATCCTGAAGTGAGTAAAGAACTGTACGAGAAGGCAAAGAGTAAGGATAAGAGTTTGAAGATTTACGAAGGGATGCTGCATTCATTGTTATTTGGTGAAACCGATGAGAATGTTGAGCTTGTTCGTGGTGATATCCTGTTGTGGCTAAATGATCGATGTTGAAGATTGTAGAAACTTTATTTATGTTTGTTCTGATCAGCAAATGTGTATTAAAGTTGTTCGTCCATTATGTGTGTAATAAGGTTCTAATTACTCACTGGAACTGTGTTTTATTTGAATGTTGGAAATCGAGGATTATTGCTTCACCATTGTTGTTCATTACTTGGGAACGAAGATAACTTTCACCCTGCAAATAATCACACCTGTAACTAAATTATCTTATAAAACGTCCTCATTGCAGCTACGATCCATGTGTGAAATTGAGAAAAAAAAACCTTAAGCAGATGGAGCACAATAGACAGCAAACATGAAAAAAGTGTGGAATGATGAAAGGAAATCCAAATGGATCTAACAAGTTTCTCAAATCGGTAAATAAACTGATATATTAATTTTCTTTAACATGACTTCGTATACATGGAGATTTGATGTATATGAAACAAATAATCCAAAGTGGCAAGGTTTTTATGTTTCTAGGGTGATGTAAGAGGGGTCCTACTATTAATCTCCCCCTCTATAAAGGGCGATAGCCTGTAAATTGATGTGAGGGAACTGATTTGACATATATTACCTCTTAATAGTTATTATTAGTTTATTAAATAGTTAATGAACTAAATGGGTAACGAACTCTTGCTTTTGTCTACATTTAGGTAAGAATGTCTTTTTTGTATACTTTTACCCATCGAACTTGTGGTGACCGTTTAAAAAATGGTAATATGACCCACGATTGTAGGTTTTCGCTGATTTGGGCATTGATGTATAGTATGTGGCATTAACTTAAATTACGTGTCATTGGATAAGAATTAACTGGCATTAAAATCGTTTTAATGTGTTCATTAACCCTAGATCGTGAATTGCTTCCATGAACTTCGTTTCCAACCGCGATTCCTACTATGTGTGTTTTGGGGAGATATTGAATTCGGGAATGGATCCAAACATGAGATTTCTGCTAACATTAAACACCGTCATGCAATGAACATGAAGCTTTTCATCTAGAACTCCACTGATCCTGTTTCTAGAAACATCTAGAACTTCGAGCATTTCAAGGTTTTCAAGCTTTAAAGGAAGAACACCTGCGGATCTATTTGAAAACAGTAACATTGTTCTCAATTTGATGTTGTTTCCAAAACTTTTGGAGATCTTACCGTTCAAGAAGTTACCGGAAAGATCAACATGCTCAAGAACATGACAATTACTCGAGAATTCATCTCGTAATGATCCGGTAAATCGATTCATTGACAGATTAATCCCTTTTAACTTCACAAAATTACCAAGGAAATCAGGAACATACCCTCTGATTTGTTTTCCAGGAAGATTTAGAATGCTTAAACCTTCACATTCTGTAAGTGAATTAGGGATTTCACCAAAAATCTATTGAACCCTAAATTAAGAACTTGCAAATTCTTCAAGTCGTTGAAATTTATCGTGGATAAATTTGCAGTAAAAGAATTCCCTTCGATGTCAATCACTTCAAGATTCGTTAACCCCCATATTCTGGTAGGTAATTCACCTCTAATTTTATTAAACGGAAGTGACAGAACCTTAAGTTCTGAAAATTTCCCAATTACATTCGACAATTTCCCACCTAAAAATTTCCCTTTTTTAGCACATCTTTATAAAATTTAAAACATCTTTTTAGCACATCTTGTTAATGCCACGTAAATTTTCGGTAATGCCATGTAATATATATTAATGTCCAAATCAGCGAAAACCTACAATCGTGGGTCATATTACCCTTTTTTAAATGGTCACCACAAGTTCGATGGGTAAAAGTGTACAAAAAAAAACATTCTTACCTAAATGTGGACAAAAGCAGGAGTTCGTTACCCATTTAGTTCATTAACCCTTTATTAAAAATATCCCAAGATTTTTGTAGAAAGGCTCAAAACTTTGTGACTGTCTTCTTTGTTTCTTAGCAATGTGTTAGAGCATAAAAATATTTAATTCACACACAAAAAAGTTAACGCTTCTTTTTCTTAAAATCGTATAATAATTATATATATATTAAATAGCAAATCCGTCTCTACTCACAGATTCACTATTCATTTGGTTTTTTCTTTTTTAAGAACCATAACTACTAAATTCAGATCATAGTATAATTTTTAAAATATTTAATGCAAGTTTAAATAAGCTTCTATTTGGAAATACCAACTTTGATTCTTCTTATACCAACTTTTATATTTACGTTTTTTCCCCTCAACTAATTTCAAATTAATTCTTTTCATCCCTATTTATTATAAAATTATATTATTGGTATTTCGTAAGTTATGATTCCAGTCCCTTATTATATTTTAAAGTTACATTTTTCGTCCCTTATATAATTTGTTTTTTGTCGAGCTACGTTTTTCAATATACCGGGCTTCCGCAGCATCGCGCAGACAATCCAAAACTAGTTTTAATTAAATTAAAATTCAGTCCTTTGATCATTAGTTACCAATGATAGATTTAATTTTTTTATTTATCATTTATTATTTCAAGATATCTTCGATTTCATAATTATTTTATATTATAATTTCAACTCTTGTTGTGCGGAATATAGCGTTTTTGCTGACGGCATCCGACGACTTAGGGGTGAGCGTGGTGCGATTTGGTGCGGTTTTTGGTCAAAACCGAACCGCAAACCGCATTATGCGGTTTTTGAAAACCTAAAACCGCAATTTACAGTTTCTAATGCGGTGCGGTTTTGCGGTTTTTCCATGCGGTGCAGTTTTATTTGGTGCGGTTTCGGTTATTAACTGCATAATATAGTGGTGTGCGTTTTTTCCTATGGTGCGGTTGTAAAACCGCAGAAGTTCAAAATCGAGACATTTTTATAAATTTTTTAGTATTTTGACTATATATTTAGTATATTGCCGCTATCAAATGACAAAATTAAACTCATTTGTTTCTTTGTACTTAGTATAGTAATCATGAAACAACTAAAGTTTATAACTTACAATCGGTGAAAATGACAAATGCAATTGGCACTATCAAAATACAAAATAAAATTGTCATTCAAACTAACTCTTTTATTTAATCTGTAATGTCATATTTAAACTTAATAATAAGTATATATATATATATATATATATATATATATATATATATATATATATATATATATATATACATTATAATTATTTAATACATGGTAATTGGTGTGGTTCGGTTATTTGCGGTTTTTCCAAATGTAAAAACCGCACCGCACCGCAATTTTGCAGTTTTTGTAAAAGTATAAACCACACCATCGGTTTTTGCTTCGGTTTCGGTTTTTACGGTTTTTTCGGTTATTTTTTGTTACGGTTCGATTTTTGCACACCCCTATCCGACGTGGCCACTTTTGTTTTTGGGGAATAGCAATCCGCATAAACGACATGTGTTGGACGGCACTCGTCACCATATATATATATATATATATATATATATATATATATATATATATATATATATATATATATATATATATATATATATATATATATATATATATATATATATTTATCCTTGTTTTTTCGAATTTTCCAAAATATATTTTATTTTCTGTAATTGTGTTTTCACGAGTAAATTAGTGAGATTCAAATTAATCGATTGACCTTAATCGGTTTTCGGTTCGGTTTTGGGTTAATATAATATTTGAAAACTTATTCAGTTTGGTACCGCATCTATTTCCACCATTCGGCATAAACAAGATGTTTAAATGCTCAAAATGGTGCGCCTAAATATTTCGTAAAAAAATTAGAGAAAACGATTTTTTCTGTATATGTGCATTTTTACATGAAATTATTAAAAAAATATGTCCAATGAATTAGTAAAACTATAAATATATTCGGTTTTTTATTTGAACTTAATATTCAGTTTTATATTATTGATTTAAAATTTGTTTATAAATTTATATCAGAAACTTTAAATACCGTTTAAAAAAAATTAGAATAAATACATTTATCTACTTATCTCACAAGTTATAAAAAGAATATATTAAAATATTTATATGTTTGTCAGGAAGCTATACTTATTTGCTCAGGGGCTTAGGGGGGGGAGATGTAGAGATCCTCCCATTACTATATTAGGCGAACCATAGTTGTAAGAATCGCTCTAAGAGCCGGTCTAGGTGTTTGGCAGGTTCTTACCGTCTACAATTAAGCCTAATCAGTCTGCGCAGTCCTGACTGTCTAGGCGGTCCAAATCGGTTAAAAAGTCAGAATATCAAAATTTTCAAAATAAGTGTCCGATTAGTCAAACTTATAACAATCGGTGACTAAATTATAACATAGATGCTATTTATTTTTTTTAAATAAATTATAATACAATTAAGGGTCCCCATTTAGGTGTCGATTAATTACCCCTAAACCGTTAGTCGCTTGACCCTAGTACACCGTCCGAACATTGCCTAGTGACTTTTATAACATTTGGTAAAACTAGTTGGAAGTGGAAACTAAAAATGAAACTTTTATTTATATAGATTTCGATAAAAATAGTTGTAAACTTTTGTAGAGTGTAAAATTTCGTAAAACTAAAAGCCAAAGACTCATAAAAATTATAAGGTCTCACAAGCTATTTGAAACAGATTTTAAATTAGGGTTTTTAATTAAAATAAATTTTTAAACACTACGAACAAGGTATATTCTTTAATTCTAGCTTTTTTTTTTTAAATGTAAAAACTAAAAACTCTTAAAAAGCCCGCCGTCAACAATACTCATTTCACGATGAAAGCCTTTTCAATATAAGAAGTAAGAACATAGGTCGAAAAAATCCGAAAGTATGTAATCATCCGACAAACACTAATATGACCAAATAGGGGGTGTGATAATATTAATTAACAATAATTTATGTATTTATCACTAAATATCATTGTTTTATTTTGAAAAATGGCATTACGGAATTTCATTATTTGCATTATTATAGTTTGAAAAATACTAGATTTCAGAATTGTTATGTGAAACACCCGTAGTTTTGTGAAACTTTTTTCTAACATATCAGCAAATCTTTGCTATTTCCCTTACAACAATGTTACGTTTACCAAACCATTTGTGGAAAAAATTGCGAAATTTAAAAACAAATGTTATATATTTGGAAGTATCATAAAAATCAAATCACAATTTCTTGCAATCTTGACCATCGTGAAACACAATTCATTTCGATTGCATTTTGGTGCATATGTCAGTAGAATTGATTAAGCATTTCTTAAATTTAACAATGGGCATAACTCATTTGGGGCTGACCGACTGTGTGCTAAGAAAGTTACGGTTAACATATCATAGTAGTCATAGGTTATCTTTCCAATTTCCTATTATTCTGTGTACGAAAACCTCACAAATCGGTGTTTTTAACTATGTTCATGGTGTGGGCCTATATCATCAGGGGGTTATTATGGAAACAGAATGGTCTTATTACAACTTTGAAACATACATATGGAAATATGTTGGAAAACAAATTTGTGATATCTAACCTTGTTGATAGTGACTGTCGAACTCAAAAATTTTGATAATGAAGAGTTGATGGTGTGGAAACAGGTAAAACAAAATATGATGGAGTCAACATTTATTGGAGAGGAAATGATTTCACGGGTAGGCACCTCCTGTTACCAACATCAATCCATATCATCACATCTAAAGTGTCCATCTACTATGAACCTCCTTCACATGTCACAATCCAGTCAATGTTCAAAACTAAAAAAGATTTGAAAGTAGCATTTGTTCGGGTTTGATGGAATGTATAAACAGTCAAAAAAAACCAATTTGCGACTGAAAATAGTATTTTGAAATTTGTAAACACCTAAACAGATTAAATTAGACAATTAATATCATCCTAGCACAACTATAAGATGGTCCAAGAATTATATCTTTTTAGGGGAGGACTTTTGATGCAAGAGATAACAATCAAACTGGTTATTACTATGTGTATCCGTACGAGTCAATATAGATAGTAGATAGATATAGTTAACCTGATCAAAGGTTGATCAACCTTTCTTCATTGTTTATATATATATATATATATATATATATATATATATATATATATATATATATATATATATATATATATATATATATATTATTCCTACTAATCTTGTGACATATGTCTTAAAATATTGTTAGTTTTATTAAATGTAACACTTGTCAGAATTTCACATGGGTAGGAATATGAATAGGAATAAAAGGTAGGAATCAATACAATTACTCATATATATATATATATATATATATATATATATATATATATATATATATATATATATATATATATATATATATATATATATATATATATATATATAATTGTGATCCGGTAAAAAGAGAAATTTTGGTAGCAGGTAAAAAGTTTTTTATTTACATATTTTTTGGCGAAACAACAAAATGAATCAATAGATGATGCAAAAATAACATGATTCACAAAAAAAATTCTCAAAAAAACAACTCGATGATTCATTTTTACGATAATTTTGTTGTTATTCACTAAAATTGTCTGTAACGTAAATAAAATATTTGATCCACTAAAAAATGAGTCATCATTATGTTCTTTTAGGAATTTTTTTCAATGAATCATGTTATTTTTTATTCATCTAGTGATTCATTTTGGTGATTCGTCAAAAAACCAAGTAAATAAAAAACTTCTTACTTTCTTACCATAATTTTACTTTTTGTTTGATCCTTCTTTTATATATATATATATATATATATATATATATATATATATATATATATATATATATATATATATATATATATATATATATATATATATATATATATATATATATGTTCAGGATATTTTGAAAACATAAAGATTCATAAGAACCTAAGAACCTTTTTAACCATCAATTTTTTTTTTAAAAAAAATAAGTTTATACACCTTTAAAACGCATGTATGTATGCACTTTCGTCAAAAAAATTTAAAAAAAAAAAAACATGCATACATGAAGTGTGTACATATGCACTTTGCTTTTGTGCACACATGGTGCATATATGCACTTTTCACATACGTATGTTTTTTCGAAACTTTTTCTGACGAAAATGCATATACATGCCCTTTAAAGGTGCATAAACTTTTTTTTTAATTTACGGTTAAAAATATTACCAGGTTCTCATACAATCTGCAATATTGTTTATATCTTCCATATTGAGATTGAAATGTCATAAAGAGTTACAAGGCTATATATATCCAATATTTTTGACTTCGAATACATTTGTGGAAAAACACAGATCCATCAGACTATACAGTGTATCAGTCTCTCGTGGTTGACGTGGAGGTCAGCAGAGGCTCAGGCACGGTGTTCCAGTGTGTGACTCGCACCGAGCAGTAGTGCATAAACAGTGGTCGGGCGCTCTCTCTCTCTCTCTCTCTCTCTCTCTCTCTCTCTCTCTCTCTCTCTCTCTCTCTCTCTCTCTCTCTCTCTCTCTCTCTCTCTCTCTCTCTCTCTCTCTCTCTCTCTCTCTCTTATGCCCTCCATGTATTGTCAAATAAATAAAAGATTGGTATGTCATATATTGAAAGAGGTAATAAATGAGAGACACATCATGTGATACAAAGTTCACATATATGCGCTTGGACTGCTGTAAAGGCTCCACAATTATTTTTCAAGCTCTCGCGTATCGTGACAACTTGAGGAAACACAATCCGTAGCGACCCACATTCGGATGACACGCACTGTAATTGACATTTAGGCGGACGTCGACAAACCATTTGGCTTTTATTCCGAATGCATATTTGCACGTATTAAACACATCATATGCATATGCAATACCTACGAAGGGAACCACATGTGCACCATGTGTTAAAAGGCAAGATCAAGTGCTTAACCTTAATTGGACTATTTTTACAGAGCTTCTTTTAACAACAAAAGAATTATTTAATAAATCGCGAGGGGCTTCTTTTGTATAAATATTTCATATCAACTCGCAACAAGAAACCTTTATTTCGGCACGCCTAATTAACATTTTTTTTTTGTTTACCCTTCGTGTAGGAACAAAGATGCAACCACACAGATCTACTTATTCATAAAAAAATTACAAAAGGATCCAGCTATATTTTATTTTAAAGTCATGAGTGTACATACACATTCCTAGAAATTAATTCCCCAAAAAATAATATTGTTCTTTTTTTAAACGACAGATAACCCTATATAAAAGAATTATTGTGCATACAATTTCCTTGGTTGTTAGGGTGAACCAAAAAATCACAAATTCTTTCATGTAGTAGTCTAATACATGTTAAACCACAAAGACAGCCATAATCGTCACATCATGGCATAAATGATATTTCCCTAAGTTGTCACAATATAGATCGAGAACATAAAATAATCATGAAAACAAACAAAGGATCAACATATATACCCAAAAACCCTCTATCTTTCTCTCTCGGTATTAGATGGTCATACACCCTCCACCCTTCGGGGTGGAAGAGGGTGGCTATGGTTTGAGGTGGTGCAATGTCAGTACGCTGAAGGTTATCACACGGAAAGCTATCAGGTGTACACATCACACTGTCACATGTGATGAGGTGCCACCCCACCTCCACCTCATCACCACGCAACATTCTACTAGTTTGATATACGTATCACATCATATCATATTTTCTAATTAAAAATAATTCAAGAATACTAAAAATGCTAGTTTGCTATTGGCTATTTAAATAAGTGAGTGGTAAGATTTTAAAATATAATAATAAGTCATTGTTATTAGATGTGCTCCTCTATGATTTGGATCACACAACATCATATCACAAGCCATCACAGTGCATCCAAGATGATGTTCACGGTTATGATTAGTGTCATGTCAGCTATCACGAGCCTTTCATAACAAGTATACCCATTGGTCTAACAACCTCACAAATATTCTGGACTGAATAAAAAATTGTTGTCATATATTGAACGAGGCCATAAATGAGAGAAACATAATATGTGTGATACAAAGTTGACATATATGTGCTTGAACTGCTGTAAGGGTCCCACACAATTATTTTTCATGCTCTCGTGTATTGTGGCAACTTGAGGACCGCGACCTACATTCGGATGACACGGCCTGTATTGACTTCTAGACGGACGTCGGCAAAGTATTTTGGCTCTTCTTCCGAATGCATATTTGCACATATTAAAATTTAGAACACGTCATATGCATATGCAATACCTACGGGGTGTAACCTTAATAGGACTGTTTTTACAGGGCTTCTTTAAATAGTATAAGGATTATTCAATAAATCGCGAGGGGCTTCTTTCCGGTAAATATTTCATATCAACAACACGCTCAATTCCCAACAAGAAACCTGTTTTTGGACACCTAGTTAATTAAATATAGTCTATTATTTATAATCCGTATCGTACAAAATACGCAACCACACAGAACTACTTATTTATTCATAAAAATTTAACAAATGATCCAGCCATTTTTTATTTCGAAGTCGTGAGTCTGCAAGTCCATCCGTGTATATACATTACACACATTCTAGAAATTATCTCCCCAATAAAGAATTATTCTTCTTTTTTTGAACGACAGACCACCCCTATATAAAAAACTATTGTGCTTACAAAATTCTATTTGTTAGGGTGAGACAAAAATTACAAATTCTTTTCTGTAGTGGTCTAATACATATCAAACCACAATACTAAATGATATTCCCCTAAGTTGTCACAAAATAGATCAACAACATAAAAGAATCATGAAAACAAAGAAAGGATCAACATATTCACCCAAAAACCCTCTATCTTTACCTGATGTATACCAAATATCCCTATACAACGAGACAAAACTCGCGACACTTTGAAAAAGAATTCAATCTTTCTATAACCCTAAAACCAACAACTATCAAGAAGAAAAAAAATAACTTTTTTCAACTGTAATCAATAATTCCGCTTATGTTAATAAAGTATCACTGGAAGTCAATTCCAAGACAAAGAAAACACCGAACACAAAAGTCGCATCATGTCATCATGTTAACATCGTACAACAAACAGCTATATATATATTTGTTTGTATTTGTTGTACCACATTATATTGATGACATGATAACAGTCATTATATTCGGTATTCACTCGATATATCAAGGGAAACCATAAAAGAACCTTGATTAGGCTTGGAATAAGTATTTCAAGTCATCAACTGTAAGCCGAGTTTGACTGCTACCAGTCTCATCCTCCCCGAATGCAGATGAAACCATCTCTCTCTTTTTTTGCTGCAAAAACCCAAGGATATTTTAGTAATTTCAAATTGGTATCGTCTATTGCGTACCTCAATAAATCACTTGATAATAATAATAATACCTGAAGAGCTAATATGCGGTCTTCAACAGTGTCTTTAACAGTCAACCTCAAAACTGAAACCGGACGAGTCTGTCCTATCCTGTGAGCTCTATCAATCGCTTGATCTTCGGTTGTTGGGTTCCACCAAAGATCCAAAAGAAGCACATGACATGCTGCCACCATGTTTAATCCAAGACTTGCAGCTTTCAAAGACATAATCATAACAGTAACCTACAAATAATACAACAAAGAGTTAAATGTTTTCGTTCATTTGTTGACAATTAAAAGGGACGAGATTTAACAAACCTCTGGAAGGGTATTGAAGTCTTTAACCGCTTTATCTCGGGCAACAACGGACATTGTTCCGTCAAGTCTCCGGTAACCAATGGAAGAATCTTTCAAACAAGCTTCAAGTAAATCAAGCATTCGTGTCCACTGTGAAAAGACTATTGCTTTTTCCCTCACGATGATATTTTCTTTCGCGTTTAAATCGATGTCGTTTGAGCATTTTATTTCACGGGGTTTAGCGATGTTTTGTAGGACATCAACAGCAGCTTTGATTTTGGAGGAATCGAGAGCCTCAGCAGCCTCGATGTTTGATGAACTAACGGACCCGCTTGATGAACACGTCTCAAGAGGTTCGGTTTTCACTGAGGTGGAAGAATCAGGGGGGTTATGGTCACTGAGAGAAACCCTGAGGGTGGATTTTGAAAATACTGATGATGTGTTTAGGATGACTTTGCATTTTGGAGATGGACATTGACTGTCGTCACTTGAAAGATGTTCAAGAATGCATTGGTTGCAGAATACATGCTCACAAGTTGTCACCACAGCATCTTCAGGTGGATCCTGTGAAATATTTAATAATTTTTAATATCATGAAAATAAGTTATCAATAAATAAAATAATTAAATACCCACAAAAAAAAAAAAAATTGTACTTGATTATACTGTGTGAAGGGAGAGATGTACGTACACTGCATATGCTGCAAATGGCTAAAGAAGCTTCTAGACAATTTAGGAGGCAGCTTCTTTTTTCGGGAGGAAGTTTTTTGGCTTTATCAAGAGATGACTTCCATTCAGAATTTGAGCTACATCCTCTAACAAGTAGAGGGTGGTCACAAGCTTGTCTGAGGCGCAGTAACATCAATAAAATGTTTACATAGTTCTGTTTCACTGTTCCAGCAGCTGCATATTCCTGACAGTGTATGACAGATGTTAGAAGAACATCAAAAACTTCAATGGTATTATACTAAAATGGTCAGTTATAAGTTACTATGTAACAAATTGGGCTACATGCAAATAATAGCAATGTACTTAAAAACATACTTCAAATTGAGCACGGGATTCAGCTTCCAGCCTGCAGTAAAAATCTCGTTCCTCAGCTGTGAAATCCACTTTCTTCAAATTAATGGTCTTGGGTGGCAGAGAGATAATTGGTTCTCCATCAAGAAGTGTAGCTGATGCAAATATATATAAATTAACAAACAGATTAAGGGTAACATTCTTTCAATGAAATTTTGGCAGTTAATAATGCAGAGTTTAGCAATGTAATTTACTCTCACTACCGATATGGGCAATGCCCTTTATTTTATTTTTGTTACCCGTAATAGCAATGTTATTCACATTTCTTTATGATGACAATATACAACCTGAAACTTATACAACGCTTACAAGTTTTATATTATGTATTGTTATTATCAGTAAAGAAATGTGTGTATGCTTACATTGATATTATGTGTAAAGAAAGGTAAGTAGATTGCTATTATAGGTAAAAGAAAATTAAAGTACACTGCCTATTTAGAAACTTTTAAGAATGTAAAACCACAATCCTCCGATATCTCTTACCTTTAGTGCGGCGAAGCATAATTGTCTTCAAGACAGCTTGTAACTTCCTATAACCAGTTCCAGGACTCCTTTGAATAGGTCCCTTTATTTGTGAGCAAAATGATTTATATACAGCATACGGATCATATCTCAAGAATCTAAAATAACTATAAAGATCATCAATGGCATTCTGAATAGGAGTCCCAGATAAACACCACCTACGTTTAGCCCTAAGTCCCCAACAAGCCCTAGCCACTTGTGTCCTATGATTCTTGATACTCTGTGCCTCATCTAACACCACCCTAAACCATCTCACTTTAGCAAGAGGACGTGCAAGAGACTCATAAAGCTCATTCTCCAAAATACCCTTTTTGTCCTTCTTTTTACTAGAGCTAGGAGGGTACTTTCTTTTCTTGCTAGGTGAAAGTCCAACATGAGGGTAGTCATTTCTTCTCTTTGTTTCGTCTTCATCTTCATCAACAAGTGGCTGTTTTGGAACCTCCATGCTCACAATTGCATATGTAGTAAGGACAACATCGTACTTTGCTAACTCAGAAGGATCTTTTGTTCTGTTTGCACCATGGTATACTAAAACAGAGAGATTTGCTTGGCTGCTTACTTTGTTATGTAATTCATCGTTCCATTGACGAAGAACACTTGTAGGGCATACTACAAGTGTGCCTGCAGCTGGCCTGCTTTTTGAACTTCCATTAGTTTCAATCGCACAAGAATTGATTTTTTTATTGGTTTTATCAAGATCAGTGACATCATCATCATCATCATCCAAATTCAAAGTCTCTGTTTCTATCTTTTTCACTTCGGTAGTAGGGGGATTAGAAGATGGAGACCTTTCTTTGAGAATAAGAGCAATTGTTGATATAGTTTTACCAAGTCCCTGTAAGATAGTAACCATACAAACAAACAATGAATATTGATTCCTATTAAGTTTTTATTAGAATTAGAAAAAGAAAAAAAGGAAATCCCACCTGATCATCAGCTAGGATTCCTCCAAAACAATGCATGCTTTTAGTCTCTTTTTGTACCATCCATGATAAAGCAATTCTTTGATGTCTCAAAAGTGAAACCACCAATGCACCTTCAGGTGCAGATGCCTCTGTTTTGGGTTGGGAAAGATCCTATCAAATTCATCAAAATCAGAATGTTAACTTTTATACATCATGCAACATGATTATAAGTTATAAGATTCACCTGTAATGCAACTCGATAAATAACGCGCTCATCATTTACTTTGATCCTTGAATTGTTAAATCCCGTGTGGGTTGGAGGTACACCAAGAGAAGATCTTTGGATAGGTGGTCTCAAATCTACTGGAGACTGTTTTCTTGGAGGGGGTTCACTCAAATCTTCTAGAATACATATGTCATCATCAACATCAATATATGGAACATGACCATGACCAACTTTTGGGGGCAATGGTATAGAACCCATACTGTTAAAGGCAGCAAATTTAGTCTCTTTCTTGATTGAAGTATCATGTTGAAGAAATGATTGTGATGGTGTCTGTAAAAGATGATCCTTTCTTGAAATAGGCACTACACGGGGTAGTGAAAAATCTTGTGATGTTGCTGATCGATTGTTTAATGATAAGTGCATGTCGTTTGTACCCTCCATCATGGAAACAATTTGTCTTCTGTCTAGTAACTTTGCGGGAAAATGATTTCCATTTATAGAAGAACCTCTAGCAGGTGTGTCTGTAGAGCTTTCACTACTTGGCAAAAATGTAGTACTGCTTTTGGCATTGAGATATTGGCCTAAACCAGAGTTTTGATATTCATTTGACGGAATGGTATCGTTTAAAAACATTCCATGATTATAAATCAGTGTTGGTTCTTTTCTGTTCATGATATATGATGCCATAGAAGATTCATCATCCGGGTTGTAAAGAATGTCAGAATATCCACTGACATCAACAAATGGGGATTCTGATGTTGTATGAAGGTTTGCATAATCAGTTATCCCGGATTTA
This sequence comes from Cichorium intybus, assembly GCA_023525715.1. Classification (NCBI taxonomy): domain Eukaryota; kingdom Viridiplantae; phylum Streptophyta; class Magnoliopsida; order Asterales; family Asteraceae; genus Cichorium; species Cichorium intybus. The sequence goes on from CM042011.1 coordinate 30,631,046, forward strand.
TCCATTAATTGGTGATTAACTTTACCATTATCATCACTAATACCAAATGTCCCACCTTTAGTAGCTCCCTTAAAGTTGGTTTCCCTAGTGTCATAGTGGCTAGATGATGAAAAATCTGTGGTGTCACCTGGTGGAACTGGCAATGCCAAATCAGCAGGGCTCCAAGAAAAGTGCAGGTTGGAGACATTTGGCATAGGTTCCACTTTTGTCAATCCATAATTAACAGTCTGTCTCTCACAATCGGATGAATTAGGTGAGCAAACAGCTCTAGAAGCTGAAGCTTCTGAGTGATCTAAAGGGGAAAATGCAAGTGAACAAAGATAATCGGGATTAGATAACTGAGTTATAAGTAATCACAAATATAGAAGGTTTCATATATATAGCTTGAAATAATAAGTTTGTTCATGAGAAGAAATATTACCATCATGGATTTGGGAATGCTCATTTACACCAACATTTGAAGCTGACTCGTTAAAGAGTGCAATACTTAAAGAAGGATCCACTAATCCACTCTGAAAAATATATATCAGAAAGTAAGTATGTAACTGTTCATGAGAAGCAAATATAACCTAAAGAAACTACCTACATCTGAAATCAATAGCCTGCAAATTCTAATCCTAAAAAACCTTAATGATGTCTAGTTCTCCAAGCAAACGTATGCATGAACATATCAGTCAGACTCATAATCAGGCAATGTTACAGCAACACATCAAAATTTTATCAAGTATTTCCACAAAAAGTTACAGGATCATAGATATGCAAAACTAGACTAACTTGCGTGTTAGCGATGATTCAAAAGATCACACTGCAAATCACTTAATCTCGTAAAATAATTAGGAAACTAAATTCACCTGCGAAGAATCATCGGGACGGTCTTCGTCAAGAATACTTAAAAACGATTCAATGTCCATGCTCAGCGCACCATCATCCCCGACTAAATCGTCATCATCAAGCCATTCAACGGAGGTACCACCGTTTGTTATCATCATCACAACCCTAAAATCATGCAATCCTTCAAAACCCTAATTTTTTCCGCGGTCGTTAGTGATACAATAAACTAAAGTTATAATTGTTATCACTTGAATCCCGCTACTTCTCCAAACGAAAAATCCAAATAACCTCAATTTCGCCCTCGATTTGCCCTAATTTTAGCGATCAATCAAAAATCATCTCGATATGTACGTATGTGGAGGGGTTTTTTTGTGAAATCAGCAAGAAAGTTCTTTGGAGCTTCTGGGTGAGGTATGTATGTGCGACTTTTTCCCTTCGTTGAAGGTTAAAGATTTGGAATCAACGCGTGACTTTTGCGGTTTTTCTTTGCTTTTCCTTTATTTTATTTTGGCGGTGAAGATTTTGATAATATATTTGTAGATTATAAGGGTAAATATTAATTGTACTCACTTAAAATTTTTTAAATTTACAATTATAAAATCAAACTGCATGTTTTTTCTGAACTAAATGAAACAATAAATGTACATCGATTTTGTCATCTCATTACAAGCATAAAAGATATTATTTTGTTTTCAGATATAATCCAAATCAAGTTGATAACTTTAATTAAATTAATTAAACTACAGCTAAAAATATTGCCAACCTTATTTATACAAAAATCCAACGTCTTTAATAAATATTACTAAAATGAAACAAACCAAATACATAATCTAATTATAAAAGTTCAAAAAGATTCAGCATCTTATACTTTTGCTCCATTTTATATAACTTGTTTATTTTGTAGTAACATAACTTCTTTTATTTTTTTTTTTACTAAGAACACACAGTATATTGAATATTATCCGTATTAACTTTGTTCAGAAATTGAAGTATTATTATTCTATTAGTTATATACTATATTTTGTTTGATTATTTTAGATCTATCACGATAAGATTAGCTCGTTGAGATGCATCCTCGTTCTTCAAAAAACAAATGCAACATCCGTTTATATTATTTTTTATTTTTTACGTTAGAAAAAGAAATTAATAGACTTATTTTAAAGGTGTAAAACTCGCAAATAAATTTGAAGAAAGGTGATTATAACTTTAACATAGTAATTATTTTATCTTTAACAAAATTTCTAGAACAATATGTAAACAAAACTTTATAAAATAATATGATAAGAATAGCCAATGACTTCCAGCCTAGCTGGGAAGAGGCATTGGGTTATATACCCATGTAGGTGGAGGTCGCGAGTTCTACTCCGACTAACCCCATGTGGGGGGATTTTCCCAGGAGAGGCGATTAGGGGGAGGAAACGGAGACGATTGCAGCCTGCCCGTTACCGGATCCGCTCTAACGTTCCGGAGTACTCCAAATTATTATCCGCCGTTTCCAAAAAAAAAAATATGATAAGAATAGTTTAAAGGTGATCTTAAAAAAAACCCCTTCAATGTATGTAGGTGAGTGTGTTGTGTGGGTTGACTCTCACACACATGTCACATCACTTGGGGTTTTTTTTACCAATACTCATAGTTTAATTATTAGAGACATGTTTCGTAGTTTAGTTTAAGGTTGTCAAAATCAAAATCTTACTTATGATTGATTTACGTGTTATAAGATCCTGATCATAAGATCGGATCAAGATTGAAATATCCTATGACAGTCTTCAAATTTGCTCGCAAGATTTTGATTGGGTCATGTTGGTGATTTGCATCACCAATATTATTTAAGTGTAATGTGATAAACTTATTTGACCAATGCATCTTAATAAATATTTAACAAGTTAGGATGGTACGGAGTACACACTTATTTAAGTTTATTTTGATTTAAAGTATACTGGTATTTAGGGGCCAAGCCCCTAAACAACGGGGTCCAGGGGCAGCGCCTCTGGTAGCAAAATCATCATCTTCTTCATTTTCTGTTCTATATACTAAGTTTTTTCGATTGAACTTTTGATTGTACCATCGAAATACTTCAATCTGAAAGTGTATCACGACTCTCGGTGAATCCAAGCAATCGAAAACCCATTTTTCTAGCAAGCCATACATATTATTAAGATACTGGTTGTGGAATCAACTTTAAATTCTTAAACGATAACAATAATTTTTGCACATAAAAAATCCAAGAATTAGGAATCAAACATTTTAAACAAGAAAAAGAAGATCATTATGGCAATGTATAGTAAAAGGAACAACAAGAACACAAAAGGTAATAACTTGTGTATCACTGTGTTATGTTATGCGGCTTCCTACAATTTGTAATACTCTTCATGAGGTTTTTGCACAAAAATGATGAATTTCCTAAGGTTTAGAAGATTAAGGACTTGATTATAGTATGAAAACTAAATATGCGAGATCAGATCAGGATAAGATCTTATGATCATAGTCTGTATCTTAAAATCACAGTACAAATCTTATTTCAAATTTCGTCCTAGTATGATCAAATCGTTTTTCGTTTGTAAGATCTTAAGATCATACGATCAAGATTGAGGTCTTAAAAACAATCTCAAATCAAGTTTAACACAAAATGCAATACGATATTTGTGTTTTAATAAAAGTCTGAATCATCTTTTGTTCCTTGAATCACTCAAGAACAAATTATAAACCACCAATAACAATCATGAGAATAACTTGCTGAAATTTTATAAACATCCTATAATAAAGTCTGAACACTAAATAATTTGGATCCGAAGAGAATCTAGCAATGTCAGAAATTTGATCAGTGATTATCAAAAATCAATGTCACATCCTATTGTAGCGCTAAATAACTCTTCGTCTTCGAAGGTCTTCGAAAATTCAAACTCTAACAATCATAAGACATGGTCCGGATGCTCATAATATATTTCCCCTATTTTTTATCATAAATACATGGTCAAAAATACATAATCTGGACCGAAGAATCTCAATAAAACATGAGACTGGAAGTAAAATAAATATTTTTCAGTCATTTGTAGTCGCTCGATTCTACTGTGCTTGCTAAACAAATACTCATAAAGAACAATAATATATTTTTCTTAAGTAATCTTTGTTGTACCGAAGAATGGTTGAACGACCAACAGTTGATCATTAGTTGGTGATGCAATGCTCAAGAGCGAAGTAAAGTAGTCAATGCTTCGGTCGCAACCGGATAAAACATAAGTTGTGGTTCCAAAAATGACTCGACAAAACCTGTTGGCCAGAGGAAATTACGTAAAATTCTTCGATCCAATGCTACTGAACATCGACCTCTGATTCATCAATAGCTAGTCTGATGGTGGCCTGTCGACCCAATGACAAGTGGTCAGGAACAAAGAGCAGAATAAACTCCACATTATTTAATTTAGCCGTAAGAAGGAAATATATTTGAGCGTGATGATCCGGAAATATGTGTCATGAAGTTCTCTTGGATGCAATCGGGGAAGTCTAATTTTTGAAGAAAATATAATGTAATGATGAAAAACTATTTCTTCAAAAGTTTTCTTTGGACAAGTCACGTAAAAAATTAATGTTAAAAAATTATTGGTTAAAAATAAGATGAATAAATTAGTGTTAAAAATTGGTTTTAAAAAGTAGAGGTGATTTGTTCATGAGGAGAGGTTGTTGATGTCATCATGAGAGGTTGTTTCTCATGGTAAGGAGAGTTTGGTTTTGATTTTAACATCAACAATTAAGTTTGTTCGTGAGAGGCGAAGGTTGTTGTCAGAGCTTCGTGCAAAGATAAACAATACTGGTTAAATTTTGTGCTAAAAGAATTAGTTAAAATAGGTTTTAAACAAAAATGGAATTGGTTTTAAAAAAATCTCTTCGGTTCGGTTGGTGAGTTAGATACGGAAGACGAAAAGAAAACATGGATCCAAGAGAAATTTGGGTTTAGAGGACTGAACCGAGGAAGTTGTGCCGGGCGAGGAAATGAGTCTGGTTCGATTGAGGAGAATGATTGTGCATGGGTTGACAAGGGTCCAAGATGGATCCGGTTCAGTATTAGGTTGATGGATCCAAGATAGATAAACTGAATCGAGGTATAAGGGTTCTTCGGTATGCATGGCTGGAAAATGGAAATGTCAAAAAGGAGAAAAAAGCAAGTGAGGGTGATGTGGTGTCAGACGGTTGTAGGGAAGTAGGTTGGTTAAGGGAAGGTGTTTAATTGACTTAGGTAGGGAGATGGGGGAGATATGGTGAGTTCGGCTGGAAATGGGTGAGAGAAAAGAGATGCCAGGCAGGTATGTGTAGAGTTGAAGGGAGTAGGTATGGGTTTGGAGTATGTTTTGGGTAATGGTTGGTGGAAAGAGTATGACTATTGGTTCATTTTATCTTTTCCCAATATCTGATAATGAGACGGGATATAGATAGAGTACAGTTGGTATTCTATACACGCGTCAGAAAGGGCATGACATACACGTGCTATGCACAAGAAACTGACCAGAGGGAGAGTGTAACGTATGCACTGTGAGAGTGGGTATTGAGTGGTATGCCAATAAAAGGCTTATACATAAAGATCTTGTACATCCAGAAGAAACGAAAATAATCTACTTTAACAGCTTATTCTCATTCTCAGCTTAATAAAATGATCAAAACTTTTATTTTAAACATTTTCAAATTAATACCAATGTATCTTCAACATCATAAACAAAATTTTCAAGTAGTCTTTCAATATTTTGCAGAAAATATAACAATGATATCATTTTGAAAAACAATTCTAATATCTACTCAAATGTTCTTAGTCTTTCCTATAATATCAAACAATATATGGATACATATAGATCAGAACATACCAGAAATAACTCATCACAAATGTTAAAAGTATTCAACATCATCATCATCTTCTTTTTCCAGTAGAAAAATATACTTGAGAAAGCTTGATCATAACAGTAGAAAAAATAAATGAGCACCAACAACAACTTTATTCGGATAGGTGAAATCGACACAAAAATCAAAATTAACTCATCACAAAAATTTTCAGATGCAAATCTAAGAAAATTTGTGTAAGAATACGAAAATATTCAAGATAAAAAGCTAGTTTGGATAATTCCTTGTATGAGCACAAGTGTAAATTTGATACCAATTGTTAAGACCCGTGGTGGCTAGCTAGATGTAGAATAGTAAATATCTAAAAGGTTGACAGTATATAAACTAAAGAAAAAAGATTAGTAATCTGATATATCATATATATTTAGAGAAGATAAAACATCATACATAAAGAACACATGTGCTAGGGAGAAGTTCCCTAGCACACCCTCTCTTTAATTATAAAAGATTGCATTGGGTGTGCACCACAAATGACTAAAATCCCTCTTTATTTAAAGGAGAGAAGGAAGTATTCCTAAATCAAAAGAGAATATTCCAACCTAGGTATCACTTAGCATTATAGAGCATTTCCAACTCCAACAATTTGAGTTAATGAAGTTGTTTTTTGAAGACTAAAGATGTTGATCATATCTGAGTTTTTGTCCAGAGCTGTTCAAATCTGAGTTGCTATTTATCAGCCAACAGTTGTCCAAAACCATCTATCAAGTAAACAAATTAGCTAGCTGGTAAGATTCGTCAAGCTAAGCAAATCAAGTGGTTGATCAGATTGTAACACCGTGTTCCAATTGGTAAGCACTCTAACTTTATATCCTAAAGTGGTTAAGACTAACTAGAATGACTAACTTCCTATTAGTGGTATTTTGGTCACTTTCATAATGTGTTGTGAATGCAAGTGAAAAAGGTGGTTATAACCTTGGAAATGTAGTTAAAATCATGTTGGAACATTGCCTATGTTGGATATTGGTGTATTGAGGTTTTAAGTAGGAAAATAGACAAAGAAAATTGTCATAGTACGGTTAGCGACGCTATAGGGAAATATAGCGCCGCTAATGTGAAAGTATGTTGCTAATTTGGACATTGATGTGAAATGGTATCGCGTAGAAGAGAAATAGCGATGCTAACTTCTATATTAGCGACGCTAATTTGCTAACTGACCTAAAATGGGTTTAAGCCTTAAGTCGGTCATTTGGCCGGGTTCAGAGGCTGAGTAAACATCTTTTGGAAGCAGGGAAGAAGTCTGGAGGTTTTAGGGTAAATTGTGAAGGAAATTGAAGCTTTTAATCCATAAAGTGACTTAATCTACCACTCATTACATCAATTAAGGTACGAAACTTGATTCCTTGCTTCTAATTTCAAGCTATATTGCTGGGAATGTGTTTGTCATAGAGGATATAACATGTGTACTTGTGATTAGTGAGAGATTAGTGAATTCTTTATGGAATTTGGTTGGAAAAGGGTTTAAACCCAAACCATAATGCACCTATGTTGTTATACTAGTCCCAATAGTTGTTATACATGTTAAACCATTGAGTTAAGACCTTAGAATGAGGTCTGGACAGATTAAGTCAGACCAAAATGGAAGTTTTGCTAGACAGGCCGGTTAGCAGCGCTAACTGTGGCCAAAAGTGATATATGTGTTTTTCCAAGCAGAAATCATGGAATTTGGCACCTTATTCCCTAGTGGTTTAACTAAACGAATGTAGAGAGGTTATAATTGTTGTATGTGGGACAATGTAGGTGTAACGGGGAGCTAACTGAGCAGGAGCACATTACCTACTAGTCCACTCCTTCTAAAGTTATCTTAGGCAGTTAGTCAGGTGAGTAATCAATGCTTTACCCTTGATATATGTGATTTTGAAACCTTTGTGGTTCAATGTTAGCTGTTGAGAATTCGTTGCTTAGAGTTCATTTAGGCCTTTGTGGCCGAGGGTTTGGGTTAATCACCCAATATATGTTGTGATGGCCCTTGAGGCTGGCTGTTCTATCACACAAAAAGGGGGGTTACGGTGAGTCTTTGTGACTCGAGATCGTGGGGGTTAAGGAGGGGACGAATAGCTGGTTGGAGGTGTTGGAAAAGAGTAGGGGACGGTGATGTGAGGTGGTGGCTGTGTGACTATATGTTATGTGTTTTTGTTTATGATGTTGTGTATTGTGATATGTATTGATTATTCACTGAGCTTTTGTGGCTCAATCTTGTGGATACTAACCTTGCAGGTACTAGAGACCACGTTAAGGGGAAAGACGTAGCTCAGGTTTAGGAGCGGATGTAGAGAATGAGAGGACCGTAGCATCCCGGCTTTGGGGAGATTTTTTTATGCTTTTGTATCCCCAGATATCACTTGTGTACCTTTTACTTGTAACATATACACCTGTACTATATTTTGCTGTGTTAAATATATTTTAAAAAGTGAAAATTTTTGGGTGTATTTGTTATTGTAAGTCGGGTGTTACACAGATTTATTGTTTCAAGTTAAAAGTTGCTGAATATTCTGAAGGTCAGATCTTATCTTATCCTGAAGATCATATTTGGTGTTATCCTAAAGACTATATCATGAAGGTTATATTTGATATTATCGTGAAGATCTGTGTTTATTTTCATTTGTGTTTATCCGAAACATTCAAATCTGAATATCCGTAGATAACCTTTGACTAAAAGATTATGTTGGAAGACTTATCTCCTAACAGGAGAAGCGATATCTCTGGGTCCCCTCAATGATTTCATGTTGACAGCAAATATACGTCCATACTCAGACTGAATTGATGAAGGATCAATAGTGTAGTTTGTTATGGTAATCACAAATCTCTATCGGGAAACATAATCTTGAATGTCTTAGACAGACAGAATTCCATGCCAGACGTTCATATGGATATCTTGTGGAATAAAAGAATATCTGGTCACTTTCCTAAGGGTTGTTTCATTAGATGAGTATAACACTTTTCTAGGATTACATACACCTTACTAGGTTAGGGAATATTAAACCATACAATTGTTCTAACATGTGAAAATGGGAGACTGTCAGTTATGTGCTCATGGTCATAACAAGTTGGTAATATTACTATATATAGTAGGGTCCTTTTGGGTTACATGCAAGAGATGATTTAGTAAAAGAGATCGAAAGCAAATATAGGGGACTAAGTTTATTAATATATCAACGTAAATGTATATTATTAGAAACTAAAATTGAATAAAGGACTTAAGTATAAATGTCAACGATTTGAATTTCAGATAGTTCTTATCCACAAGGAGACAAGACTTATTAAAAAGGATAAGTCTTATTCAAATAGGGAAGAGATAAGCATGATCACTATTATAAATACACACCATGGGGTGGAGATTTAATGCATTCCAAACCCTAAAATTTGTCCATAATCTTTTCATCCCCTTTATTAGCCGATTTCTTGATTAAACTCGATAGAAACATTGTTTAATCTTTAAGCAAAGTGTTTATACTACATCAATGGATGCTATATCATTGTATTGGGTGCGATTCCATTAGATGAGTTCGGGTTTGGGATCTATTCATTATAGACATCTCGATCTGCATTAAAAGGTAATTCTTGAGCCTTCTTTTTTAATTTACAGTTGTAAAAGGTGCATGATTTTGTGATCCATGGTGGAATACGATCGTTTAATTTTGCTTCTGCTATCTTTGATTTTGATGTTATCGTATTCCAACACAAACGTCACAGACAAGCGACAATGAATTATTGTGGTTTCCAAAGCCAATAATTATTTCAGATTTTGCTTGGTTTTAAAGTTTAGTTGCATCATGTCTAAAAGTAGCACGACTTACAACGCGATTTGGGATTGAAGTTTTGTTTTGATTATTTTCATAAGCCGAAGGTTGTCAAAGAAGTCAAATGGAAGTGCTTATTGGATAAGAAACTTGGAAAAATGCTTTCCGTACCGCATTGATGTAGTATATAAATAAACCACCGTCCTTTCTAATAGTAGTTTGTATAAGAATAGTATTGCTTGTTGGACCACTTTCCATGAACCATATTTATGGGTCTCCAAAGTAGAGTTACTTAAGTCTGCATAAAACTTCCCACATCATTTGCACCAAACATCTGAGTTTCGGATTGTCTGTTTAATTTCCAATATATCGTTGGTTGTATAGTTTTTCAATTTGGCAGAGGCAGTACTGATGGAAGTGGAAGCGGAAGCTTGCGTGGATATCATTTTCAAATTTGAAATTTTAAGAAAAAAGTTTGAAATTACGAAAAACATCGAGAATAGAGAACATTTTTGCGGGGTGTTGAAACCAAATGAATCAACACCTATTTATAATAAAAATTGAAGGGTAATATGATATTTTGGGGCTTAAAATGGTCATAAATGGCTAAAATGGTCGAAGTAGCTGCTTTTTTTTAATTTCTATTTTTAACGGTAACATAAAAACCAGAAAATATCAATTTATTTTGGTTAAAAACCGATTAAAAAATACCGGTCCAAAAAAACGGCCTTCAAGATTTTATAAAACCACTTGATAACCGACAACCGGTTTTAGTTGAATCGGCTGTTAAAAAACCAATTAGAAAAAAAAATTGGCTAGTTTTATTACGGATTAATATAAAAAGGGGTTTGGTTTGTGTACCTCTATGTGCTGGAATGCTGGCGCCAAGTTTTTATCCCATCTCGACTTGCCGTTGTTGGATCGAAACCAGGCCGATACGAGGTTTTAAGGATTAGGCTTAAGTGGCTTTGTTTCGGAATGGACTTAAGGAACCAAATTACTTATTTTGTTATAAATCAAACACAACCTATTATGAGTAGTTTTTGTTTGATACACAAATTTTAGGCTGTGTTTGATAGCTTCTTAATCTAAATGATTAAGAGGCTCTGAATGAGAATGAATAAGACTGTTTGATTTATAAAATTATGACATCTGAATGGAACAGACCCTCTTAATAGGCTGAGGATAAGGAGTCTGGGCTTTTTCATACAAGTATTCCAATATTGCCCTTGACCTAAATGTTTCTCTTTCTCTAATTTCTACAGCCGTCATTCCCAATCCTCCTGTATCCATACGTTCTTTCCATTCTGATCAAGAGATCACATCGCCGGCAGCAACCCTCTCGACGACGCCTCTGGCCGTCGGCGTCGGTCCCGACAGGAGGTCTTCTTCCCCTCTCTCTTTTCTGAACAGTTGCCTCATTCGATCTGCAATCCCGACGAGCTGCAACAACTCGACAGACGTCGTCTTCAACCGTCACTGTCATCTTTTCGGTCGTCTTCTTTCTAGTCGTCGTCGTCTCTTCCGGTTGTCGGCCTCTACTCGACGGCAGGTATACAATGCTACCCAATTTTTGCTGAAATGGTTTCATTCTGTTGTGATTTCGATGTTTGGTTCTGAAATTTGTGGTTTCACGTCTCCTCTAACTTCCGCTGCTTCTTGCTCATGTCCTCCGGCAGCCACTTGGGAAACTCCGGAATGTCATCGGTGTACCAGAAAGTCGAGTTCTGGTGGCGCCTCTGTTTCTAACCACTTTAGCACAACCCAAGTCGCCGATCTTGACATCGTGGACCTCTTTTCCAGTTCATTGATTAAAGGAATTTCACATTTTTGTTTTGATTAATCTCTAAGAATCACATTGAACTGAATTTCTATGCTGGTTTTCAAATTTTGTTAACTTTTGCAAAAACACATTGTTTTGATTTAGGTATAAATTTTGATTATAATGTGTATAGTTTTTTTTTGTAATTTTTTTGTTTATCGTTCAGTATAACATGTAGGATGAATCTGTTAAATTTTTTTATTGTTTATTGGTATATATTCTTGTTTTAAACAAAAGGATAAAATGGTAATTTTTATCATTCAACATAGTTATTCAGATGTTTAATCAAACAAGATATTTCATTAAGGTCTAATTCATTCATAGCTTCTAAATGATTCAGATATCTGAATCATTCAAATCTAAATGATTAAGATGCTATCAAACGGAGCCTTTATTTTTCTGTTAAAAATAGATTTCAAGTTGCAATTAATTTATTTATATTTAAAAACTTTTAGTTTGCTTTAGGAAAAAAATGATTCGTTCGATTTCTGTGTGGTCCCAAAATTTTCTCGAACGAGATAAACTCTTTAATATGTTAATGCATGCTTGATACTTCATGTAATAACCAACTACACAATTGAAAGTCACTTCTTTGTATTTTCATAGAAAAAGCTCACCACGTAGATAATTTCATTTGAATCTAATCTTTCCATTAACAAAAAATTTTCGAATTGTTATTCTTGTATCAAATGACTAATGAGAGTTTAAGTAATAATTTTTCTTGACACTACATTGCCATGAATGGAAAAAAAAAAACTCATTAATGACCATTTTAAAGATTTTTGCTAATTTGTTTAAAACTAGATCTCAGTAAAATGGCATAGATGTGTTTGGTTACGAAAATTTTTCTAGTTTTCTAAGAAAAATTAAAAGTTAGAAACTTGTTTTGTTAATCAAATTTTCCAAAATTTTTCTAGAAAATGAAAATTTTCCGTTTTCCTAAATTACATAGAACTTGGAAAACTCAAAAGTGTTGTTTTCCATAGTTTTATATTTCTAAAATTTTTCGAAAAATACAAACCTTACATACATATCCACCCCACCCACCCTTACCTAACTCCCTATGCCTACCCATCCAGACCCTTAACCCAACCCCACCCTACCCCTAACCACCTACCCAAACCCTACCCCACCCATCCTGGACCCTAACCCCACCCATCCACCCAACCCACCCCTAATCGCTACCCTATTTCCATCCACCCCTAATCCATATACCACCCCAACCCTATCCACGATACCTCAACTCCACCCTACCCATCCACCCAACCCCGACCCCAAACCTTACCCCCAACCCCAACCTCTACCCTACCCTACCCCAACCTCTACCTCACCTATTGCCTACCCCCAAACCAACCCTACACCACCCAACACACCCACACCCCTACCCTACCTCTACCCTACCCCACCCCAACCTCTACCCTACCCCACCCCAACCCCTATCTCACCTATTGCCTACCCCCAAACCTGTTGGATTAGGTGTCTAAGCCATGACTAATAATTTGTATTTACCTAATTAATAGAAGCAAAGTCCATTTGGGTTGCCCTCATAGCTGGAGGTTTGGTAGAAAGTTCGGTAGAGAGAAATGTTGGTTTATTATGGGATTAATAAATCAATAGAAATAAAAGATATGGTTTGTTAATATATTAAAGTGATAATATATTAATTAGAAACTATATTGATTGATTAATAATTAATCAGAAATTAATTGGATTGATTTCTGTGGCATTAATTAGATTAATCATGAAGTCAGGGATTAAAGTCGTACAAATTCAATAGTTGAATTGCGGCGCGCGGCGCGCAAATGTAAAAGTCGCGACGCGCGTACGTATAATCCGGAAAATGGCTGACGGCTAGGGTTTCTTGTTTCCCTATAAATAGGGAACCCTAGACCTCATTATAGGTGCTCATTCTATTATTCTCTCTGGAATTTTCGTGACCTTCCTCTGGCTCCCTGGGTGTGATCTCATTTGAGGCAGGACACTTGTGCTGCTTAGCTTCAAGATTAAAACTAAAGGTTAGTTTTTCTGATTTATTATTTTAGTTAATTTTGTTTGGCCTTTAGGAATTAGTTACATGTTCAAAGTAAGAAAACATAGATCTTTTCTAGGTTGCATGTGAACTTAGGTTATTTAGTTCATGGTTGCAGAAAACCTTTCAGTGGTATCAGAGCATTTGGTTGTTTTCTTGTTGAATGGCTGTAATAGTTTTCCTTATTAGGGTTTATTGTTTATAAATCTTTTGGGCCTGATTTCGATTTTGGGGTTTAGGGTTTTTGAAACCCTATCCCCTCCCCCCTTCTTTTTCGATTTTCCTGGTTAGGGTTTTAGGAGGTTTTCTATTTTTGGTAACTTTAATTGGTTAATTAATTGGATAACCTTAAACCCATTTTTTTGAATTTCGATAATTAGGGGTTTAAGATAGGTTTAAATTGATTTGATTAATTTGGAAAAACCTATCTACATTTGAATTAATTTAATTAATTGTTTAATTAAAAGATAATTCAAGGGATTTAATTTAATTTTGATTTAATGGTTAAATTTCGAAAATTAAAGGATAAATCCTAAAATATTTTAAAAGGTTTAAAATATCTAGATTTAATTAATTTAATTAATAGTTTAATTAAAATATAAATTAAATCAAATTAAAGGTTTAATTTAATTTGAAATTTAATAGTTAAATTTCAGGAAATTAAAAGATAAACAGGAATATTTTAAAAGATTTAAAATACATCTTATATATATTATTAAAGGTTAATACTATATGTATAAGATAAATTGGTTAGTCAAATCATTAGTAGGCCTCATTCACGAAGCTGGTCTATAAAGTGGGTATAAGGAGACTGCCTATAAAATGGCGGTCTAATAGGTGTTCACTCTCACCCACCGCTCGCCTGATCAGTGGAGGGTCGTTAGCCGAACAGTTTTGATAGGACCGCTTAATCACTAAAAGTATAATGATCAAAGTACTAGAACCCGTACAAGAATTCCCAAATCTAGTTACTTTAGAAAAAAATGTGAATTTGATGCTAATCCATGAAATTGCACATTGCACTTTATGAAACGTTGGTGGAGCGTGTGTGGGTTACCGGCACACCAATGGGGGTTCATAAAGAGTGGCAATGGGTTTCTCGGGTGTTATCATTGTTGATGGAGCGTGTGTGGTTAACCGGCACATCAATTTGAGATGATAATGGACCCCGAGAGTACCAAGCTAATTTGCATGGTTATTCACACCCGGTTTGTGATCCTCGGCATCCCAGTCACAAACGGTGGGGCATATCCGAGATTAAACATGCCATTGAACAGTTCAATGAATCTCACAGATCTAGGAATTTTATAAGACTGAAATTGATAAAAGTTATCTACCTTAATGACCACTGTGTTGTGACTACGGCATCCCTCTTCACAGCATAGTTGGGGTATTTTGGATCCTAGCCTTGTTAAATAATATATATTGGGTAATTATTTAAAAGGATTAATTAAACGAATAAATTCAAATTTTATATATGTCTGAAGAAAATGTCATTCTCCTCCTTCTCCTCCTTCACCCATTTATGAGAGCTTTAGAAAGCACCTGTTTAGTATGTTAAGGCTGACTGGCCTGAACTATGTGATATGGTTTTGCAATTAGAGAATAGTTCTTAGTTTTGCTGGCGAACCATATCCGACTGAGTGTCCGCTCCCAAACAAGGCATCACACAGCAGCTTGTGATGAGCATGACTCCTTGACTATTGAGTCCAAGGAAGTTCGTTGCCTTATGCTATTGATCATTAACCCCGAGTTCCGCAGGGATTTAGAATTCCTGGGGTCTGATAAGTTAGCACAGCTAGTTCAGGAATTCCGTGAACTGGTTGAATAAAGGGAACGAACTAGGATCTTCAAAAAGCTTGAAGTTGCAAGCTAGAATGAAGCAGCACCAGTTTGCATGTTCCCAAGTTTGAGGGATACATAGGCGAACAATATAAAACTGGTTTCCCCTTGTGATCAGGAGTTAAGCATTAGCTCGACTCGCTGATCCGTTCATCTAGATGAACAGAAAGGGTAACCGGATAAGACAATCGTGGAAGTGCATTCAATGTCGACTCTGTATGAATCGTTCATGGAGAAGCATAGTTCCATTAATTCAGCTGCTTCAGGATTGAGTCCAGTATTAAGGTGCATCAAGAAATGATCCAGATCGTCTGGACCGATTGTTCGATGTTTCAAACTGGGAATCCACAAGGTGGGACACAGTCACGGAAAGATTGGAAAAATGCTCCAAAGCCAAACCGTTTGGTAAACTCATAAATATCTTAGAATTCAGAACACCTGATCCTCATTTCCTTGATACAGGATGTGTTTCACACATTTGCTCTGTATGCACGAACTCTGGAGGATGCGGGATGGTGTCGCACAGGAGCATATTCGGATTGGATCTGGAGCTCGTGCAGTTTTTGAGTTAAGCTAGATATTTGTTCTTGTTATTAGTTTATAGATACATACGACATGGATTCGCATAGTACATTGTTCTGAGGATAATTCTGGTTTAATGAAATTTTTTTTTGAAACATGATTGTTTTAATTGTCCTCGAAATGTTGTGTGAATGTGTTGATGACGTAAATGGTAATAACTTGAATGTTGATACATCCAATGGGATTGGATTTGTAAATTGTGTTCTTTATGATTGTTAAAGTGAATTTTATGAGAATCACTTCAACCAAAGGTCCAGTTGGACAGGACTTTGGAATCATTTGACTTAGAGTCACATGATGAATTGAGTGCTTAATAAAATTAATTATGGCAAGAAAGGAATCGCCCAAAGATCCAATGGATAGGATTTTGGAATCAGTTGACTTGGAGTCAGGTGATGATTGCATGTCTTGAACAATATTAACAAAGTCATAAATTTACATGGAACTGTAAAGGTATTAAGATTTTGAGCAACAGACACATAAGTTACTGTGTATTGCTCGAATCTTCGAATAGAACACGATTAGTTATGCTTCATGATATTTGCCAAATGGTTTGACAAATATGGCTTCGTTTATCGGAATAAGCGATTGATTGGAACCTTGAAGTGTTCAAAGATTTCAAAGGAAACATAAGATCAACAGAACCTGAGTAACAACATAGACTGAGAAAATGTTTCACAGTTTATCCTGTTCCAAGAACACTAATGGTTATAATGTGTCTTAGGGAAGATGATGGAGCATTGATCGAAATAGTTTTGATCCTCGGTGTATAAGATACACTGGATACATTTCCGACTAATATTTCAATGAATTGAATATTCAACCAGTCAGACCGCAGAAGCCATATTCCGACCACATCTTAGACTAAGTAGGTTATGTTTACACTGTCTGAAATGTAAAGCTGGGATCATCCCACTAGTACATAGAAAGTCCAGGGTCATGTAGCATTCGTCTGAATCTCATGACAAGCCTGAAACTAATCAGCAATGTCGTTTCATTGGCCACCCCGGTTATCCTTTGAAAGAAGAGTACTTTTAGAAAGAACTCAAGTTCTAAGGAAACAGTGGGAGTAAGAATAATTCTGAATGAGTTCAGGGCTTAGCCAAGTGAAAGAACCTTTAGTCACCACTGGGACTTGACCAGGAATTAGATTCCTGTTAAACCTGACATACCCTCTCTTCGCTTGACCAGTAGTTATTGTCACTGTCATAAGGAGTTATGATTTGGGTGATATACCGGGTAGTGGTAAAACACTAAAGATGGTACGGATAAGTAATCCGACTGCTGGAAGCATTGGTGAACCCAGTTGCTGCCAAATAAGAGAACCTTACCACGAGACACAGTCTATGTGACAGTTTGATTGATCTTTACAACTGGTCTAGGAACCAGTGGGAGTAATTGAATCATCAAAAGAAGGGAACATAGAAATGTACTTACAGAACATCTGGTTGAATGAGTCATCACTTGGAGTCAAGCAACTGATTCTGAGAGAAGCACTCTCAATAGAATATGTAATCTGAGAGGATTCTGCGTGGCATAGTGTGAGTCGTTAGTGGAGCGTGTGTGGTTTACCGGCACACTAATAGGGACTCACATAGAGCATGCCATTACAAAAAGGTACATGGCCCCGGGATTCGTCCCATGGGCATCTCGCAAGAAAGGATATTCGGATTCTCAAAATAGGCCAAAAGGTTTGGATTTTGTGAATAGGCTGAAAGATTTCCTTTAATATGTCGGAAAGGTTTGGATTTCGGTTTCGCAAAATGTGCCATAAGTTCTGGATTTTGTGAATAGTCCGAAAGATTCATATAACGGTGTCAAAGCCAGTGGGAGTATCGTTGTTATCTGCTATCATTGTATGTGGGTTACATACTGGTTCTAGGAAACGTCTCTTATCATTACAAAGTGTAATGACTTGGTGTTAAGAAACGGTTCGCTATGAAAGACTTTAAGAGATACAACATACTCAGGTGGTTGTGAACATCTATTAGATAGATCAGAATTCTGCCAATATGATCTTGATGAGATTCAAGATGCATAACCCCAGGAATGGAGTTTCCTGTCATTGCAAAGTGTAATGAATTGGCATGAAAGAAACAAAGAAGGTGCAGCATGCTCACGTAGTTCATAGACATCTATCAGATAGATGAGACTGACAGTATTGACTTAGCCGTTGAGAATATGATCTTGATAGGATTCAAGATGCATAAGAAAGAGTCCCTGAAAGGAAATGGTTTCCGGAAATCATGACACAAGGATTATTGGTAATCTTAGGATTCCGAAAGGGCTTGGAATGAGATTACATCAGGTTCCTCAAGCCTCTTGGACAAATCAGAAGTGTTATGAACATATCCTGATGACTTAATGCTTAGAGCATTGTAAGTTGGATTCAGGATATTGCCTGGCTGAGAATACTGAATGGATTTTTGAACAGACGTGAGAAATCATTGGGAAATGATTAGGGTGATTGATTTGAAAGGGTTTTCAAATCGGTAATTGTTTACACCAGAACGTGGTGCTGTAGGACTTCATGGTTAAAGAATTTCGTTGGTTTCTGATGGAGCGCGTGTGGTTCACCGGCACATCATGACACCTCGAAATTGTCTTAGGGTGTAGTCATGCAGACTAAAGACCCAAGAACCATGGGTAGTCACGGTACACATCACCGGAATGGAGTTGTAAAAGAGAATGACAAAATGACAAATTGAGATATCATCGGAAGAGTATCCGATAGGATCATCTACAATAAAGTGTATAAGTGTTAGACACTTGGATACATAGAAAGAGTGAAAAGGTCATAGACATAGATATAAAAGGCTTGAATTGAAAGCTTAAAAGAGAATAAGAAACCGATAATAGTTATGATAAATCCGACTTGGTGATTACCTCGTGGAGACTTGGTAATAAGCAGGAGTAGCTGCCCGTCAGATTTTATGTTTCACTTTTGCATGTTTACTTCCTGAATAATTGGATTATTCAAATATCCACAGTCGTTCATACTCTTAGGGAGTAAGTATGAAGGAAGACTGTCATGAATTAGTTTGTAGATTGTCTAAGGAGTTAGACATAGCAATAAGATTGCTGCAACGTTCATGAGTACTTGGAAATGGAGATTTGAGTATTGGATAAACCCGCGCTCAATGGATTGCTTCATGGATTATATCACGAGCAATGTTGAGACGATAATATCTTATGGTCTTAAAGTTGAGAGATATGAGTTATAATTTGCAAGGCGGTTGTTCATTGATAGTACGAAAACGCATCGGTAACTCGATGTTATAAAACGTGCTGTTGTGAGTGATTTGTCGGGTAAAAGATATAACATATTATTCGAAGCTTATTCGTCCCTTGACCCAGACGGGAAACAGATATCTGTTGGCCACTCGATGATTTTGAAGTTGACTGAAGCGCTGGCCAACCAGGACTGAATTGATTCGTTCAATTAGAAGTCTAAAAGTCATAAGCAAAATCGGAAATCGGGAAACAGTGTGACAGACAGAGATTGATCTCAATCCATGTCTCATGTCTGAAAATATCTTGTTGGACGGAGGTTCATCTGATCACTTATCTATGGACAGAACTGACTAGGTCAGAGTTCGGCAGCAGTTTCTAGGAAGCTACAGTTTGCTGAATAATTAGAGGTTAAATTGGTAATTATAGTCATAGACTTATCCATGTGGGAGACTGTTGGATTAGGTGTCTAAGCCATGACTAATAATTTGTATTTACCTAATTAATAGAAACAAAGTCCATTTGGGTTGCCCTCATAGCTGGAGGTTTGGTAGAAAGTTCGGTAGAGAGAAAGGTTGGTTTATTATGGGATTAATAAATCAATAGAAATAAAAGATATGGTTTGTTAATATATTAAAGTGATAATATATTAATTAGAAACTATATTGATTGATTAATAATTAATCAGAAATTAATTGGATTGATTTCTGTGGCATTAATTAGATTAATCAGAAAGTCAGGGATTAAAGTCGTACAAATTCAATAGTTGAATTGCGGCGCGCGGCGCGCAAATGTAAAAGCCGCGACGCGCGTACGTATAATCCGGAAAATGGCTGACGGCTAGGGTTTCTTGTTTCCCTATAAATAGGGAACCCTAGACCTCATTATAGGTGCTCATTCTATTATTCTCTCTGGAATTTTCGTGACCTTCCTCTGATTCCCTGGGTGTGATCTCATTTGAGGCAGGACACTTGTGCTGCTTAGCTTCAAGATTAAAACTAAAGGTTAGTTTTTCTGATTTATTATTTTAGTTAATTTTGTTTGGCCTTTAGGAATTAGTTACATGTTCAAAGTAAGAAAACATAGATCTTTTCTAGGTTGCATGTGAACTTAGGTTATTTAGTTCATGGTTGCAGAAAACCTTTCAAAACCAACCCTACACCACCCAACCCACCCACACCCCTACCCTCCCCACCACCCACCCCTAAACCCTAACCCTTACCCCACCCACCCCACCTCTAACCCTACCCACCCACCCTACATCCTACCCTACCCATCCCTGTTCAGTAATGAACATTTCATTTTTTGTTTAAATTTTCATCAATGTTCATTTCTGAACATGTGTGCATGTTCGTGTATTTCATCAATATTATGAATGTTCATTTCTGAACATGTTCATCAATGAACATATGTTTATGTTCAGAAATTAACATATACGTGTAATTTAGGAAACTTCTATAATTTTGTGATTTGATTAATATAAATTAGGCATGTTTTGGATATTTCTGGATATATATTAATTAGGCTTCCTCAATGTTCATTTATGAACATGTGTGCATGTTCTTCTATTTCATCAATATTATGAATGTTCATTTCTGAACATGTTCATCAATGAACATATGTGTATGTTCAGAAATGAACATATACGTGTAATTTAGAAAACTTCTATAATTTTGAGATTTGATTTATATAAATTAGGTAAGTTTTGGATATTTTTTGAATAGATATTGATTAGGCTCTATGAATGTTCATTTCTGAACATGTGTATATTCATATATTTCATCAATGTTATGAATGTTCATTTCTGAACATGTTATGAATGTTCATCTCGGAACAATATTCATCAATATTTGTCAATGTTCATTTCTGAACATGTGTGTATGTTCATATTTCATTAATGTTTGTCAATGTATATTTCCGAACATGTGTGTATGTTTGTATATTTATTAATATTCGTCAATGTTCGTTTATGAACATGTGTGTATGTTCGTATTTTTCGTCGATGTTTCATTTATGAATATTAGTTGGTTACGAATATTAATTGTGATAGATGTAACTTAAATATTATTTGATTATGAATGTTCATTTCTGAATATAAAATGATTGTGAATGTCGATGTTCATTTATGAACATAATTTCTATAAATTAGGAATATAGTTAATGAATTATTATTTCCTTTTTTCAAAAAAATATTATTTTATCATCATACCCTTATCACCGTATTTTGGTCTAACGGTCAAGAAGATGGTTCTATGGTTCTTTGCGTCAGTTTGGTTCTATGTTGATCCCACTCATATATATATATATATATATATATATATATATATATATATATATATATATATATATATATATATATATATATATATATATATATATATATATATATATATATATATATATATATATATATATATATATATATATATATATATATATAGGGAAGGGTTCAAATGAAAACCACTAAAAGATTGAGAACCGTGAGAACCACTAATTCACAGTTTAATAATGCTGTATTTTTTATTAGGTTATAGTATTCACATTTTAATAACTAAAATTTTTATTATATTGTGAATATTGTAAAACGTATTAAAAAATAAGAAAATTTATTAAGTTTGATGAATTTTCACATAATAAACAAGTGCGAAAAAACAAAAAGTCGAAAAAAAACATGATTCTTAATGTGTGAATACCGGTTCTCACGATTCTTAACTTTTTAGTAGTTCTCATTTCAACCTTTTCCTATATATATATATATATATATATATATATATATATATATATATATATATATATATATATATATATATATATATATATATATATATATATTGGAAATAATAATGTTATTGACATACACTATAAAATAATAACTTTTGCAATAAGTTGACATAAGTTTTTTTAATTATTTTAAACCATATTTTATGATATATATCTTTCAAAATCATATATATCAATACTATCTACCTGCGGTTTACAATTAAATAATACAAACCTGGTTTTCGATTTAGCATTATAATTTAACATTAGATTTATAATTAAAGATATTTATATGCTATTTTTTAACTTTAATCATGATGATTGATTGAAATATGAACCATTGTTTATAAGTTAACATAATACAATTTTTTTTGTTAATTAATAAAAAACTACTTATTTGAAAAAAATTGAATTATCATAAAGAATAGTTTTTTATATTTTTATATTTAATTTGAATTGTCCTTCTTCATTTACAATATTTAAACTTTTTAACTATTTTGAAAAGTATTTGAATATACCTTTTAATTTTATTTGATATTTTGATTTATGTTTTGGATTTAACATAATATTTAAATTAACAAAGTAAAGTATTATAATAATCACTTAATAATTTATCATTAATAAGACAATATTTTACATTTAGTAACATTTTTAAATTAATAAACTGGTTATATAAACTGGAAATCAAAAGTTCATAGAGGTTTCAAATGCATATGTTGAAAGAAAAAATGTCTCCTTTATAATTTTGGATTTAACATAATATTTAAATTAACAAATTAAAATGTATTATAATAATCATTTAAAAATCTATCATTAGTAATATAATATTTTATATTTAGTAATATTTTAAATTAATAGATTGATTATATTAAGTTAGAAATTGGAAGAACGAGGTTTCAAATGCAAACTGTGAGAGAAAAATTGCCTCATATATATTTTTGTTCAAGAACCTAAGCCTTGAAATCTTTTTTCATCCTATTTAAGTCTATGTAAACTGATGAATGTGGTTTCATCTTTTTAATATATTTTTATTCAAGAACCTAAGCCTTGAAAACAAACCTAGTTTCAAAACCAAATAAACCAACTCTTAAAAAATTCTACATAACATTTCAAGAAAATGAAATCCATTTTAAAATCAACATTCAAATAATTATTTATAGAAATTTTACCATCAATGACCCATATCTTTAGGGACAATTTCTAAAAAAGCATTAAGTTTACAAAAAAAATGATTTTGATACTATGTTATTTTTTCAGTTAAATCATTAAGGTTTTAATTTTTCCCAATTAAGTCACTTTGTTTTAATTTTTTAAATTTAAATCTATTGACTGGATGAGACGATTTTCCATTTTCTGACTGAACAAAATTCTTATGTGGTTTCCATTTATTATGCTAATTGGCAAACATTTGAGTATAGTTGAACTCTTAAGTATTTTGTATTTAATTTTCCCAAATCGAGTCTTCTTTTCTTCTCTCGGACTATCATAATTTTGTGCAATGGCTTCTCAAGATCACTCAAGTGGTTCATCATAGCAATGTACTCAACACTTATACAAAGTATGCTACACAGAAAAAGCATTCTCCATTGAGTTCATTAAGTTCATTTCTTTTGAACCAGCAAGTGATCCAGATAAAAAAAAAGGTTATAAATGGAAATTAGGAAAGCCATTGATCGTGATGGTCTGAGAGAAGAAAAGAATAATTGATTTGGGAAAATTGAGTACAAAATATGTAAGAGTTTAATTATACCCAAATGGTTGCCAACTGTGATTATAGATGAAAGCCAAATAAGCATTTTTGCCTAGACTTCAAGTGAAAAACCGTCTCACCCGGTCAATTAGTTTAAATTGAAATAAAATTGAAAACATAATGAATTAATTAGAAAAAATTTAAAACTTAGTGACTTAATCGGAAAAAATTACACAATATCAAAATGGAATTCTTATGTAAAATTAGTGTCGTTTTTGAACTTGTGGTATCTTTAATTAGTTCCTCTTTTCATATATAATATTTACGTTGACATCATCATTGGAAGTTTAAGTAAAAAATGTTAGGCTATTAAACCAAAATTTGACACATAATTATGCAAAATAGGCCAGCTATTGAACAAAAATTCAAAATACCACTCAACCAGTGAATCTTATAATTTTGTTTGAAAGAACTAAACAAGAAAATGAGTATTATCATTTTATAAGGATCGAATTAATGATCTGAACATGTAATCCATCCCAATAGTTCACATCACCATGATCTGGAAAAGATGATTTGATGCCCATTAATTCACTAAAAAAGTTTGTAGTCAACGAGGGTAGCATGAAAATATAAATTACCTCTAATATTTACTTGACATTATTTGTCAGCATCTTGCAAACTCCTACATAAAATATATAATTATGGGTTAATGTCATATCACAAATAATTTGGTTTTTATTTTTATTTTTTTACAAAACATCATTTTTTAAAAGAATAATAAATAAAATCAAATAAACTAACAAACTATTTGTTTTCTTTCACGAAATACCATTAAAAATAAAGGTATTTTGTGAACACCAAATTTCCAGTTGCTTACCTTCTAATAATACTTTTAAAACAATGGTGTTTTGTGAAAAGATCTACCTACCTCTTGTTTTATCTTTATGAAAGCGTTGATGTCTTCCCGAGCGTAGAACGAGCCAAAACTTGTCTCTATTTCTTTAAGTTCTGGAGTAGCTAAATTTCCTTCGGTGAAAATCGCTATTGTTGGGCATTTCTTGATACTCAAAGTATTCAATAATGGCAATGAAAATTCCTCTTTCCCTAAGCAAAACCCCCTAAGACATGGAACTGAATCAAGTTCTAGAGATTTTAGACAAGGTAATAAAATCTCATTTATTTTTCCATCCTCTTCTTCTTGTACAACAACATTTGCATCCGATAGAATTACCTCCTGCATATTGTTGCAAAAACTTATATGTAGCTCTTGGAGTTGTAGGAGACTACCAACCATGGAACTAGTAAAAACATGTTCTAACCCATCACAATAATCAATAGAGACTCTTGTTAGGTTTGGAAACTCAAATACTGTCCACTGATTACTCTTCCATATATACCTAAGACGCTTTAGCCTTAGTAACTCCACTTGTCTTAGGTTTGGAAGTTTGACAACACTTAATGATTCATCAAAACCATTATTCGTCCCTTCCAATGCTTCAAATACCTCCTCTAGCATAACACATTGCCTTACACGGATCTTTTCCAGCTTCAGCAGTTGTAGGGACTCTTTAGATGGAATAATCTTTACAATAAATTTATTATATGCCAGATCTAATATGATCAAATTTTGAAAAGACCAAGGTATCCCTTCTGAAGTAGCAGAGCTTGAGCTTGTATTGTCTAAAATTGGGAATGGGGTCTGCAAGGCCAAAAAAAAATGAGGGATATGTTAGAGATAAACAACATGCAAGTAAAGATCGAAATCTAAAACGCTCAACATTTATCTGACTCGGTTACGACCAATTCTTTCTTTTGGATATCTAGTCGTCGATGCAAAAAATATAGGGCGGATTGGTTATGTTTTCTTATGAGTCCTATTTTACACCCTCGTTTGTAGTTGTTTGTTTCTTCTGGCAAGCTCCTGCTCGTCTGATAATAAAATTTTTCTTATTGTTGAAGGAAAAAAGCAAACACTTTTATGATTAAATTTCTTTCTGTTTTGATTACAAAGACACAAAAAAATGAGATAACTTTTAGAATCCATTAATTATATGAACAAAATTATTGCTATTGCAAGCATTTTCACCATGAACGTTATAATTTTAGTCAACAAAAGCATTTTCTTTTTAATGAAATTAAAAGATTAATAATTAATAAAGATACGATGACTATTAATAAGGATTGTAAATATATGTGGAGCCCAATAGTGTCTTTTCAAAAGAGCTCTTGTGGAGAGAGGGGAGACTCCAACATATATACAAACTTATAGGACCGTGTCCCACCAATGTGGGATACACTAACACTCCCCCTCAGAGAGGTAGGCTCGATGAGGTTACAGGGGTGCGAGACACCGGCTCTGATACCATGTAAATATATGTGGAGCCTAAGAGTGTCTCTCCAAAAGAGCCCTTGTGGAGAGAGGGGAGACTCCAACATATATACAAACTTATAGGACCGTGTCGCACCAATGTGGGATACACTAACAAGGATGTTATAAATATTAATTAGCGATGATAGTTAACTTCAGACTAAAAGTTTCTGTTGGACTACTAGTTTCTATGTCATTGAGTAAGTAAGTTATTATAAGGTTTGTTTTGGACCTCTTGCCCTTCAAAATGGAAAAAGAAGTTGATTCAAGGACAAACGTAAACTTTTCAAGACGCCAGTATCAATATGTTTAATGATTTTATCTGTCATGATTTCTTAATTAGATTATGTTAATTAAAATTATACCTGATGCAAAGTGGTTGACACAGGAAAGTTAAGGCCACATTCAAGACTGTATTTGCCTAATCTTGTGTGTATGTACTTGAGCTTCGGAGCTGTTGACTGACCAGATGTGAAAGCCATCATTTTGGGGCAAACCTTGATCATAACATCATCCAATAATGGCCACTGAAACTCATTCATCCCTAAAAAGAAGCTCACAAGGTCTGGCAGATTGACTAGTGCAATGGACTTTAGACGGCGAAAGACCACAACCTTCGTTGCCCTCAATTGATCTCCAAGTTCTTCCTTCACAATCACTTGCATTGCCATGCAACTCTCTATCTTTAACTCTTCTAGTTGCCCAAGGCTTTCAAGGGCAGAAAATGTGAATATATGTTCCAAACAACTGCAATCTTTGATTTCCAATATCTTTAGGTTGATAAGTTTAAGAATAATGACATTATTTAATCCTGGAATGGTCGGTGTACCACCAGTTCCTTCATTACTACGATAGCCACTGTTATCGTCGTTGATCTCTTGAGTTTCAAATACCTCCTTCATCAAGTTGCAAGACTCTATTTTCAGTACTTGAAGCTTTTCCATATGTCCTACTGCATAAGATGGAATCACATTTGACAATGTATGACACCTTGATATTCTTATCTCTCTAGAGTATTGGCATAAGGTCCAACAAACACCACCCACTTGAGAAAGCTGCAACACATGAAAAATTAATGCAACATTAAAGTAAGTATGTGAGAATCAACATATGCATGAGAACTTGAGAACTATTTTCTCCGGCAGAAATTCTTCACTCAAAATGTCACCACAAGCACTTAGACATCTTGTCTAGGCCGTAGCTCAAAAAGTTGGAAAAAACGCCAAAAAAAAGAAAAAAATATGAATGTGCATATATTCGCATGATGTGCATATATGCACATTCAAAATATACACGTACACATTCAAATGTTAACATATGAAAATTTAAAAATGCAGAAAAATTACGTTATTTATTTATTTGTTTTTTTTTTTGCAACTTTTGAGTTGCGATTTACCTAGACGAGTTGTCTAGGTGTTTGTGGCGGTGTTTTGAGTAAAAAATATTGATCGTAAAACTTTTTCTTAAATTCTCATACAACTTTGAGTTCGACATAACTTAATTGCTTGACACCCATGTACATACATATACACCACTTTTATATAAGAAATTTAGTTCAACATTTGGTTTTTCATACTAAATGGCATGAGTGCTCTCCACATCACACAAGTACTTTTGATTTTTCTATAACTAATGTTTAGATTCATTGAAGAGAAAATAAATAACATATGATTGTTTCTTTTTATGATACATAATGCTTCTTATACACAACTCTTTGACATTTTAGGAAACCATGAGAAGAATTTTGGATAGCTAAAAATCATCACTTGTACTTTAAATAGCCATGATTTAGGTTTTGTGAAAGAGCTCATATAGGTCACATGCTCGCCACTTCAAGTGGCGAGTTTTGAGTGAAATGCCCATCTATGGTGGTGGTCAAGTATCGATTTTCCTCTATGGATTTTATTTAAATATGAGTTTTTAGTCTTTTTAAGGCTATTTTTCACTCCATTCTCTCTAGGAACTTATTTAAATACAAATGGTATTGTTTCTTCATTTTGGTTACTTGTAAGTGATTTGTAATCCC